>QRDG01001945.1:60405-219541 GCA_012064385.1 Puccinellia tenuiflora
TATGCCACTGTTCATTTCTCCACCGTGCCCAAGAGAACTATGACTTGGATGTGTCACACTACAGTTTGCACGGCTACTCTGGCAGAGTTTGGGGAATTATTTCAGCTTGAGGAACTTCCTTTTGCTCCGTGCTATCGTGTATCATCTCCAAAGTTATGCCGGCTGAAGTTGGGCTTCCATTGCTATCCACCGGGAATAGGGCTCCGTGGAAAGATTTCCAAGATTTCTTGGATGTATCTACTGGAGAGTTGTTCATGGCATCCTGAGAAACAATCTCAATTGCAAATATGGAGAAAAGGGTGAAGTTCGCCAGCGATGATCAACCTTCTAAACCAGATTGTTCCCCTCTACATGAGAAAGAAGCAAATTGATATTCTTGACTACATGTGGCAAGAGATGCGCTTGGTGGTCTTAGAACAAGGTTCCCGTGTATGGTCCTTATCTGCAGACTCTTTTAACACCAAGTTAAGCCCTGAGGTGATTGAGTCATATGATATGTATGTGCCTTCTCTTGTTACTATACCTGCTCCTCCTCCAGATGCACCTGTCTATGTTCCTCCATATCGTGGTCAGAACGATGAAGATGAGGATGGTGAGGTTCCTAAGAAGCAAAATGTTATAATCAAAGCACTCAAGAAGATGAACTGCTTCTTTGCTCTGCAAAGGAAATCTGACTACAAGGCCTATGCCAAACAAAAGAGCTACAATCGCAATCAGCGTGCCATTATGACTCAGCTTAACCTTCCGGTCCTGCAAGCTCAGAGGAAGTCTCAGAGGGCACCTTCATGGCACAGAATGAGTACACCTCTGGTTTGGCGATGATGCCTCTTCTCTTGCTCCATATTGGCAAGGGGACCCTGGTCAGTCGAGCTCCGGTCCAGCTGCACATGATGATGAGTATGATGTTGAGGATGAAGAGGATGATGATGATGAAGAGTGATCATGGTTCTCACTGCTATTCTCCCTTTTTGGTGTCTTGATGCCAAAGGGGGAGAGATTATTATCCGGTAATTTGCATTACATTTGCGTTTTATCATTTGCATGTTTCCCTTCTCATTTGCATGTTTCTATTTGTGAACTCTATTTGCCCCGAACTTATTGTAAGGATAATCTTGGACCTCCGATATTTATTGTAAGGATAATCTTGGACCTCCGTTATATTATTGTAAGGACTTCCTCCATTTACTATCTATTCTTTGGAGTCCATTGCAAGGTAATATTATTCCAAGATTATTTCTATATGAAGTCCAAGGTAAGAAAAGTGCTCTTCTCATATGAGGACTATGGTGAGAACTATCGTATGCCCTTATATGCTATCTATCACTTGTTCTCACTCGCTCACATAGTATATATATGTCTATCTATCACTTGTTCTCACTTGAGCAATGTTTAGTTGATTACCTTGTTGGTTTGTAAGCTCTAGGGGGAGCCTCACTCAAAAATTTAGACATGCTTAAATGAGACTTATTTGCAAATCTTTGTGTTGTCATCAAACATCAAAAAGGGGGAGATTGAAAGGACATTGTCCGTTAATCTTGTTTTGACGTTTGATTACAACACTTGGAAGTATTTAACATGCTCTCTAGTATCAACAGGAAATATGACTGTCTACATCAAAAGGATACTTGTGGATGTCTATATATGCAAAAAGGAAGAAATGTCGTATTGTCGGAAATGGAACAGGGAAGAAAAGCACTCAGCAGGGTGGCCGTCCTCCAGATCGGCCTAGGCCGGGCTCCAGGCCGGGAGGGTCTGGTGGGTGGCCGGCCCCCAGGCCGGCCCTGGCCGGGCTCCAGGCCGGCCCTGGCCGGGCTCCAGGCCGGGCGCTTCTGGTGGGTGGCCGGCCCCCAGGCCGGCCCTGGCCGGGCTCCAGGCCGGGCGCCTCTGGTGGGTGGCCGGCCCCCAGGCCGGCCCAGGCCGTACTCCAGGCCGGCTGCCCAGTCTGTTCCTACGTGATGATCATTGGCCGGCCTCCTGGTCGGCCCCGGCCGACCTCCAGACCGGTCAACCCCTTATGACCAACGGCTAGATTTCGGGAGGGGGTACTTATACCCCTCCATCTACCTCGGACAACTACCACGACCAAAAGAAGACACCGCCATTGTTTGAAAGCTTCAAATCAATAGATCTCCCTCTCTAGCCACTCAATCACTTAGCCCTTTGAGGATTTGAGAGAGGAGACCTAGTTCTACACTTCAACCAAACCGATTTGATTTCCCCCTTGATTTGTGAGAGGGGGCTTGCTACTCTTGGTGTTCATTGGAACCCTAAGAGGTTGTGGTCCTTCGGAGCTTTGGGAGCTATGAAGACTTTGCCGGGAGCCACCAATTGAGTTGTGGTGCGTGCCCCGGCCTTGTGCATCGAGTCTTGGCGGCTCGGTGCATTCGGTGGAGACCCTCCAACTTGTGGAGTGTGCTTCATCCTTGTAAAGGTTCTAGTTGTCAACCTCAACGGCAACATAGTGACAAGTGCCTCGCCACATCGGTGGTAAGTCACAACGGAGATACGGTGTGCCATATCAAGGCTACCCGGTGTTTCACTTTGGTGAACACCGCGCCGCTCCAACGGAGATTAGGTTCCATTGGGAAGTGAACTTCGGGATAAATCTCGTGTCATCTTGTTGTTTGTCTTTTCACTTACCTTTACTTGTTATCACTAGCTTTCTATATCTATATCTTGTGCTAGTGAACTTTTGCTCATCATATAAGTTTGTTCACCTAGTTGCATATTCTAGATAACTTATATTTGAGCAATATCCTTTTAAAATGAAAAATAAGTAAAATTTGTAGTTAACCTATTCACCCCCCCTCTAGTTAACCTCATCGATCCTTTCACTCTACCACCCTGGATCGATCGCAGCTGGGTGTGGTAATTCAAGACATGAAGAAGATGGCGAGAGCGGAAAGTCAATATGGAGCTCGGGTTTCTAAAAAAAATTAGATCCGCAAATTTGACTTTCAAAAAAATTTGAAAAAAATTATGGTCGTAGATAATACTATGATCTACCACTTTGAAAATTTTTAACCACAAACTCGAAATATTTTGATCTATGCAAAAAAGAGAAATCTGGTAAGATTTCAAAATTTTCAGATTGCACCTGAATCAGATCTGCAAATTTCTCTTTTTTGGTCAGAACAGAATACAAGGAATTTTTTATTGGAAATTTTCACAGCGGTAGATCACAATATTATCTACGATCATAATTTTTTTCAGAATTTTTCAAAATAAAATTTTGCGGATTCAATTATTTTTAGGAAACCGAGCGCTCGGCCTCGATATCGCCGCACTCATGGCAAGAGCTGTTTCATATCCTGCTCCTTCGTTCATGCCCCCCGTAGTCTCAATAAATCGGCACATGTTCTAGCTAGAAACTCTGAAACTTTTGGCTTTGCTATCTTTCGTTCTGTCCCTCCCGCTTGTATCCGGGAGATTCTTTGTAATGATTTGATGTGATTAATAAAGTGCCGTATTATCTCAAAAGAGTTAAATACACTGGCGGTCCCAATTCTTTTTTCGCAGTGTCACTTAGGTCCCAATTCTTTTAAAATGCACATCTAGATCCCAATTCTTTTTTAAGTTGTTCAAGTGAGGTCCTAACTTCATCTGACCAGCGCTGACCGGCCTGCGTGGCCATTTTCCATTGACACGTCGACAGTGGGCCCGAGGAGACCAAACGGTCTGACGCGGATGTATGCAAATCACCCCCTCCGGTTACTTTTCTTCCATATCTTGGTCTCGTTCCTCTCCACCTCTCTGTTTCGCGATTCCAGAGGTGGCCGGCTGCGGAGGCATATCTGCGACGAGAAGGGAGCTGGTGACTAGCGGCGGGCGTGCGACGGCGGGGCTGCGGCGGCGGCCGCCGCGAGGATGGTGCCAAAGCTGCGGCGACACAACGATCCTCCTGCACATTTAAACCAAATAAGAAAAATCGCCAGATCTGAAAAAATCAACTGAAGATTAACACTTAATTGATGATTCAGACATTTGTATACTGTTTACGACACTAGCCCGAATGGTGTGTAACAGCCCCAGTTTGGTACCCTAAAATATGGGCCAATTTTTCACTTTTGCTCTGCATAGCATCATGTCATACTCATTTAAATTGCTAATTTAAAATCAAGCAACAATTGGAAACATTAAGAAGGGAAGTAAAACCCTTCCCCCAAAAATTCCAAACTAGATGTATTGTCCAAAATGGCAAAACCAAGTTGTTCTTGAATTTCCAATTTGTTCAGGAAGTTCCAAGAATAACTTTTATAAATAATTGTCAAAGGCTAAATTCTTAACAAGCAAATAAATAAAATTGAGAATTCAAAATTGGGTTCAATTCAAATTCTATTTTGAAACCCAATTAAACTTTCCAAAAATTCAAAACAAAAATATGGGGAATCTCATTACTATATTGGGAGCCTCCATGAATATTTTCACTATTTTTGAAAATGGTTAAGTACTCCAAATTAATACATTTTTGGAAATTATTAAAGTTGCCATATTCAAACACTTGAACAAATGTTGATTCAAAACTTTTATTTTGCCACACAAAATTTTGTGCAACTTCTAGATGATATGGGAAGTCAACATGAATTTTTACAGAAATTACAAAAATGTTCCAGGGCCTCAATAAAATCCCCATTGTGCTGCTGGTTTTAACTTGGGAAAGGAAAAAGGCAAAAAGATCAAAAATCTGACAGGGGCCCCCCCTGTCAGCCTCTCCCTCTTCCTTGTGGCGACAGGGTTCTCCCTGGTGCCATGCCGTCGCCGCGCACCTGCTCCCCTCGTGGCCACTCTCCCCTGCTTCGTGGTTAAGGAGGCCCCCTGCTGCTGTGCCTCCCTCTCCTCTCTTTTCCCCCTGCTCTCCCTCCTCCGAACCCTAACCCTAGAAGGAGCTCCCTGTCCGCCGCTCGCCGCCGCCACAGCCGCCATCGATTCCGGCCGTCACGGAGCAAGCCGATGCCTCTGTCGTCTCCGCCTTGCCGAGCAGCACCTCCCCGCCGCAGGAACCGGCCTGGGGTCGCCGCAATCGACCTCGCCAGGCCGTTCCCTTCCGCCTCCGTGCCCCGCCTCCGAGCACCACTACGCCGCCGTCCGACCTCCTCCGGCCTCTCCGTGCACGTCTTCACACTCCTGGTGAGCAGGCGCCCCATCCTGACCTCTCCTCCCTCTCCTTTTCGCCTTGTGCCGTACTCCCGCCAAGCGCCGCCGTCCGCCGCCGCTGCGGTGACCGTCGTGGTCGCCTTCGACGACCATATGGCTCGTGCCGCCACTCCCCCTGATCCACTCCATCTCCTCTAGCTCGTAGGGAAAGTGCCCATGGCCAATTCCACCAATTTCGGACGAATTCGTGCTCAACATGCCGCAGTAGTCGCCGGCACAGCCACCCCCGGCCTTGCCCCCAGCCTGGGCCGGCCAAATGCTGGCTGGCTCGGGTCAGTGCCCAGCCTAGGGCCCAGCCTGGGCCGACCACGAGGCCGGTTGCTTCGGGACCATTCCCGGCCAGCAGCCCGGCCCGTCTGCAAAATTGGCTTTTCTTTTTAAGAAATAAAATGAAATAAAACATTTGATATCTTTTTGAATATTGCTTCAAATACAGCAAATTAAATATCAAATTGATCAGAAAAACATCACCTGCATGTTGGTGACATTTCCATACTATTTTGAGTAAATTATTTTAACTTTATTTAAGAATTCCTAAAATGGTATAAATAATACCAAATTAGGAAAAATCATAATTCATTAAATATTTAACCAAAAATTATGAATAAAATATCAAAATGATTAGTGCTTCAAATGCTATCAAATCATGGTAATATCAACATCATGATCACAAATATTTATTTGATGTCATTCATAAATTGGTTAAAAGAATTAAATTCAATTAATTATTTAATTCACTATTTATTCTTCGGTACTCAGAAAATTACAAATAAGGTACCAAAATGATCGAAAGGACAAACCCTATCCATTCATATCATGTTCATGCATAGTTGAGCCACTTCTCTAATAAATGTAATAATTTATAAATAATGTGGTCACTAAGATAAATATGGGGTTGTTTCCAATTAATTGCACTAATTATTTGGAACTCCATTTAATTTGTTAGATAAATTAAATGATGATATATTTGCATAATCTTGTCATGTCATCATGTGATTGTGCATTGCACCTTGTCTTCGTGTGATTTATTTTGTTCTTCTATTCTTGCTTGGGTATCGATAGATTCCGGAGTGGAGGTTAACCCTACCTACCCCGACGAGCCGTACTACACGCCCCGGCAGCAAGGCAAGAGATAACCTAACCTTCTTGGCATCTAGCATCCTATTGTTTTATAAACTTATTTTATCCACCATAATATTGCATGCGATTCCAATGACAATTTTGGTCAATGCTAGATTATCCTATGTATGCATGTTTTTCCCCGAACCAATACATGTTCCCCCTCCTATGAACCCTAGGTGTGATGTGTTGGCCGGATACAAAATATAATTGTTATTTATATGCTTAGCTATGCTTAGCCATGCTTAGTCGAATGCTAGTTATGTCCGTTGTTAAATTCCATAATTGTTGATGTTGATGGAATGATGCGGGCATGGTGGTTAATGGTGATGCTTAATTAAAATGCTAATAAGGCTTGGATGAGTTGCCATCGGGGATGGTGTTTTGTCTCATTCTTGCCCCTAGGTGCGAGTTCTTTACCTCTTGAACCAAGACGATCGTGCTTCCAACGGTGGGGACATATGGAATCCCCTTTAACTAAATAACTTGTGCGGGCGTATCCAAGGGTCCTCTAGTTCGATTTTCCATTTGCGTGTGAGTGGAAAAGAAAATGTTGCGGAGGATTTGTGTTTAGGACGTGGCGATGGGGGCAGGGCTAAAATAGGCTGGGTAAACTTGCCCTATCGCCACAGATGACTCTTGGATAGTCTCATGTGAGGTAAAGGTTTAACCGCGCCCACTCGCCGGCCTTCCCCGGAAGAGGGCCAATCAGGTGAGTCGGACGGTACCGGTGGGTAAATTAGTACACCCCTGCAGGGTAAATCTTTTCGAAAAGCCGTGTCCGCGGTTATGGACGACTTGGGAATAGACGATAAGATCATAGAGAACCTTAACTTAATTGATATGGCAGCTAGAGGTTGCAATTACAACGTGTGACAAAAGGTTCATTTCCTCGAGGGTGATTCGGGGGAGTGCCTTGGTGGTGAAGAGTGTTGATTCTTGGTACTATTTGGTTCGATGAGAACCGAAGGAAAAAGTTACTCTCTTACCCCTTTTTCAGAAAATATTCTGAGTAGTCGATGCCATGGGTCTTTTAAATCTTTTGAAAAGAAAATCTAGCTTTATGCAAATTAGCTACATACAGCTTTAGAGCCTCCGTCAGCATTGGGCCTATATCGCCCTACTAAACTTGCGAGTACGTCGTACTCAGTCTCTCTTTGCTGCCTTTATTACTTTGTTTCAGAGGATGACGACACCGAGCACACAGGTGGGTTCTTCGTGGACATCGACGAATAGTTTAGGGTTCCCAGGTGGCAGCTTGGGACCATGGAACAAGCTGTCTGGAATTGTTTATCTGTAGTCCTCTTAGGCCATATTTTGCATCTTGTTGTTAGACAACAATACTTCGCTTCCGCATGATGTACTGATGGGTCTGTGACCCCTTTTGTGTGTAATATTTGTATCTTTCTCATATATGAGTTGCTATATGAATCTTTGTGTCGTAGAGTCTGTGATGTGCCAGTTGTTTCACAAGTCTTGATCTCTCTACTATACATGATAGCTATGTCTGAGCTTATGGCATGATCGAAGTGTTGCGTGCCGATGATCCATTCCGAGCACGCCTGCCAAAGGTTTTGGCCTGGGATTGGTAAACCCAGTAACCTTCGATTGTGTAGCATGAACGGTTGCACAAAGCTTCACTGTATAGTTCTGGAGTCGGGGCGTTACATGGTGGTGCGAACTCGACAGCAGGGGCATGGCACCAACGGCAGCATCCCCGGAGGAGCTGTTGGAGCCGGCGAAGATGCCTTCTTTGGTGGCCGCTTCGTCACAGATGACCTTCCGGTTCCAGACATGGCTCGCGGGAGAGATGTGGAAGGAGAAGAAGACCTAGGGAGTGGGGAATGAGAGGGTACTTGGTTATAAGGGCTCATATGCAAAAATTTCCAACGGCTAGACGCCCACTATCGACGTGTCAATGGTCAAATGGCCACGCTGGCCGGTCAGACGAAATTAGGACCTCACTTGAACAACTTAAAAAAGAATTGGGACCTAGATGTGCATTTAAAAAAAATTGGGACCTATGTGACAGTGCCAGAAAAAGAATTGGGACTATTTAACTGTCTCAAAAAACACCGTTTGCTTGTTCTGTTCGGCGCCTACTCTCTTTTGCTCCCACAGTCCACACCACTCCACTCTTACCACAACCGCAAGTTCGCAACTCAATGCGGTCGCCGCGACTCCGCCGCCAGCCGCCGCCGGCACCCTCGCGGGCCCCGGATCCGGCGGAGCCCGCCGAGGTGTTACCCGTCGGCGAGGCGGTGGAGGTGCTCCTCCACGAGCAAGGCTACCGCGGGGGGGCCCACCTGTCCGCCGTCGTTGCGCGCTTCGACCCCGACCTCCGCAGCTACGCGGTCGAGTACGACGCCCTCGCCGTCTCGGGAGCCTCCGGCCGCCTGCTCCCCGAGGTCGTGCCCGCGTCGCAGGTCCGCCCGCGCCCGCCGCCACCGTCGCCACCGGCGCCGCCCTCGCCCCCCGCGGAGCACGCCGCCGTGGACGCGCTCCGGGACGGCGCGTGGTGGCTCGGCGTCGCCCTCCTCGGCGGGGACCGGGCGGACGGGAGGGTCAAGGTCTGCTTCCCGGAGACGAGGGAGGTGGTGGAGTTCGACGCCGCCGACGTCCGGCCCCACCTCGAGTGGGTCGCCGGCGAGTGGCGCTCCCCCGAGGACATGGTACGAGCTCACTCCAACACATCTTTGCAAAATGCCGTCTTTTTTGTACCGTTCTACCTCCATTCAAATTGGGGGAGCCCCTTTTGTTCCATGGTTAGGGTTAGAACTTAGAAGATGAACATTTTCAGGGTTTCAGTCGGATTGATGTTTCTCTGTGCACTGTTGTGAATTGCAGTACCAATCTGTCTCCATGTGATTTGGTGGCAAGGGTTAAGGTGTCTGGGAGCCCATTGTTTTCCCTGATTAGGGTTGGAATTTAGAAGATGCTGATCTTGCAAACTTGCGACGCGTTGGATTGTTCTGCATTAGCACTGCAAATTGGATAATAGTGCTGTTGTTTGTGCATTGTTGTTCAATGTAGTTTCTGCCTTCTGATGGATAAATGTAGTATCTGATGGAGTGCAACCTTATAGGTGCAGTGCTTCTGTCGTTCTGGCTGAGATATTGCCACTAATACAATTTGCTATTGTCGTTCTGTCGTTCATGGTGGCTTATAGTCGTCACTTGTCAGAATGTGTTCGATCAGACATGGGTCATACTGAAGCCAAGTGAGTCTTACATCTACATCTTGGTAGATAGTCGATATTTCCTGAGCCTCCGTACAAGTTGATGTGCCAAGATTGTTGTGGAAGTACCGATCCTGAATTATTGATGATTTTTTAAATGCTTTATGCTGAAATTGCAATGCTTTAGAGGTTTCTGATTTCTTCTGGATAGTACAAATGTTGAGCTATAATTTGTGTTTTACTGTCTAGCTGCGTCTTAGTTGCATGCATATCATCACTGGCGATAATACGACATATGCACAATTTTGGCTTCATTCTTTGATTGCTAAAATTGGAATAGACTTCCGCATAAATATTTTCCTCTCAGTTGTGTAGACATGTTGTTTAGGTTAGTGTTTCTTATTTTCAAGGTATTATTTACTTACGTAGTTCTGTCACTTTCTTTTATTCATTGATTGCTGAATCACTCCTCTTTGCCTTCCAGGAGTTATTGAAGAGAACACGATATACTAAAGGAACCCAAATAGAAGTTTCCAAGTTGGAAAATGATTCTGTTGTCGCTTGGTTCCCGGCAGTTGTTGCAAAGACTATCTGGAAGAATAACCTCTTAGTGGAGCACACTTTTGGAAAGGGCGAGAGCAATGACCTGTGCAAGGAGATTGTTGATGTGAAGCACATCAGACCTTGCCCACCACGTGCATCAGCTATTAGTTTCTGCGTCGATGATGATGTTGAAGGCTTCCAAGGTGATGGCTGGTGGCCAGGGCAGATTACTGAGATCCATCCCAAATTAAGGTATACATGTAAGCTAGCAAATTCAGGAAAGGAGGTTCAGTTGGACCAGAAGGCACTGAGGCTTCGATGCGACTGGACTGATGGTCAATGGAAGCAAGCTGCTCAGGTGATAATCATCAAGAAGCTACATTTCTTTGAAATGTTTCTTAAACTTGATGTTTTGCACTTTATGTGGATGCTTTCTGAGTTGCTTTATATGCTTCTTCTTAATGCTAAAATCCATTCATATATGTAAAATGTGAGTATTGTTGAACCTGCTTTCCTTGTAGCGAAACCTCCTTTACTTATGAGTTGATACTCTTTGGATTGTAGGATTTCTATCCATAGGATTTTTGCTACCACCGGGACCCTTTGGATCACAGGGATAGGCAACCAAATTCTTATGTATCACTTTTCTATGCCTCTGATTCCATAAGACGTTTAGCTTCAGGCCATACCTCTTGAATTTTCCCCTTTGTGTCTATGGCAACTAGGGCATGCATTCTGTATCTAAAGAAAAATTCCTTATTTTTCTGTGGTACAGAAAAATAGCTCATGATTCCTATTCCTTTGAGTTTCAACTCCTGCGTGTTAGAGAGTTTTAATTTTTTACTTTACACATGAGCTGTGTTTGAAATCAATATATGTTCCCTTCAACTATAACATTTGTGTGCGAGGAATTGGGACACTGTTAACAGCATGAGATATTAGATATATTTATGAGATTTCTTTAGGTCTTAATTTTTGTGTGTTTACCTGGCTAATTTATTACTCTATTCATTCCTGAATGTATGGTGTATTAAGTTTCCTCAGTACAAGACTTTGATCAAGAATTACTTTGTTAATATGTAGATTTTATCACATAAGTATCACTATATTCGCTTTCAAAAGCACCTGCTGATAATTGTGATTTTGTATTATATAAACCATATATTAATTGTATAATTCTTGTTCAAAGCATTGTGTTAACAAAACCCTGTACACCCGACATATGGGAACAGAGAAGTAGTTTTTAGTTCCTAATTTTTACATTTCCTGCAGCCCCAATATCTTTTCCAGTGGTGCAATATGTAGTTTACCTCTTTTCACCCTATGTTTTTCTCTCGAACACGCATCATAATGTGTGTCATTTTGTACTAGGGAGAACTGTTGCCTCTTGTTATTAATTTTCTTGATGAAGGGATAAACCATACATCTTTGGCCTATTCACACGGTGGTTAGCCTACCAATTTAACCACCCTCTTGCAGCGGTTGCAGATACAAATATAGGAATATGGTAAAAACGACAGTAAAGAAAATGAAACCCTCCATACTTCACATTGCTAAAGAAGCATCACGCTATCTGTAGTTAGGACAACCAACCTTATAATATCTTTGTTTTAAGGCAACTTACAATGTCTCTGTTTGTTTTCATATTCTATATAGCACATTATGTTGGAAAATTTGTTCAATGTTTTTTTTAGTTTGTTGTTTTACCAGGTTAGATGCCGCTTCAGTTTCATTAATGGGCAGCTTCCTTGTGACGTTAATGCATGTGTATCTTTTTCAAGAAGTTGTACATGTGTATAATTTGCTTACTTGGGTCTCAATGGCAGCTAGTACCAATCGCTAAAAAATTAAAAATGTTATGAGTCACATCCATGGCATTTACTTACCTCAGACAATCACTTGAACAAAATTGTGTGATTTATAAACTTGAGGAAAATTCAAGGGACTTGTGAACTACTATGGTAGTATCAATGCTCTCTCATTCTGTAAAGCAAATTAATCGAGAGATATCACAGGTGGTTCTTCTCAAATTTGTCCGAGTTAGAATAACTGTGTTTTGTGTTGAATCCTGAAATTGTCTGATGAGTTGCGAACACACAGGGATGATGGTTTTTCTGATGTGTACTGCATGTTCTGAAACACTTTAAACTGCTAACATAGCTAACAAATGTCGCCTTTTCTATGCCCTTTGGCTATCTTTCAGGAATTGCCGCAAACAAAGTTTACACAAGGCAGCAGGGTTGAAGTCACCAGCAACGACGAAGGTTTTTGTGGAGCTTGGTTCCAGGGGACTATTATTAAGTCTGTTGGCCACAAGTTTCTTGTGGAGTATGACACGCTGAAGGACGATGATGAAACCACGCCTCTGACAGAAGTCATAGCAGAGGAGCACATCAGGCCCCCTCCTCCAGTCATCCCTGTCACCAGTGGTTTCAAGTTACTCGATGAAGTGGACGCCTTCACCAATGATGGGTGGTGGGTTGGCATGATTTCCGAGGTTATCAGCGACCAGCGGTTCATGGTTTACTTCAAGGCTTACAAGGAACAGAACGAAATTGGAATTGAGCAGCTAAGGCTTCACTGCGATTGGCTCGGAGGAAGGTGGATGCGGGCTTCACCGGTACTCTCTACCACCTATCCATATCCTCTGCATCTATGATTTACAGTTAATACTGAGATGATCACAAGTATTTTACTCATAACTGCTAGTATAGCTAGCTGGATACCCTACCCTATGCTCCTCCTGTCCTTACTCTTTAAGACCAGCGCTATTACAATTTGTTGTGATCAATTACATTTGTTCACATGCAATTTTCCGGCAAAGTTAAATGCCATTTTTGGATTGATGATTTACAACCCCTGTCAGGCATTGGAGATGTGAAGCCTGAAGAGACGAGATCATTTTTTTTGTAGAGAAGCCCGGGGTAATGCCTACAAGAATGGCTTCGCTAATTATCATGGCTACTGAACCGAAGTTGTAATAGGAAGCTCAGCGATAGAAG
Organism: Puccinellia tenuiflora; assembly: GCA_012064385.1. NCBI lineage: Eukaryota > Viridiplantae > Streptophyta > Magnoliopsida > Poales > Poaceae > Puccinellia > Puccinellia tenuiflora. The sequence continues at coordinate 73,402 of QRDG01001945.1, forward strand.
GTCAGCGATAAATCGGTAGATATGACCTTTCTGTGATTGCAACTCGGGCAGCAGTTGATCGAAACGAATTGTGCGATCTGACTGGGAAGTAGTTTCCATGGCATGATTTAAGCACTTGAACCCAGTGTAACCGTCAGTCCTAGCTAAAATTGTACTGTTAATTGCACCTCTGATTAGCTTTTGGACCACCCAAATCTTTCACGAATTCAATGTGGCTTTCTGGAGCGAACATGGCTGATTGATTACCTTGCCACAGATGAGGAGTTTCCTCTTCTCTTCTCTGATGGTGACAATGCATTGCCCACTCTCCAGCTTCGTAGTACCAGGCTAGATAGAGCCTACAAGACACAGGTTTTATTGGATGCAAATCATGCGAATAGCGTTTTCTGCCTACGTTGGTGTCGTGCCTGAACAGAACGGCTCATCCAAATTGCATTGCAGTGCAATGAAAAATGTTAACAACACATCAGACAAACACAATTGAGTTACCAAAAATTTGGTACTCACTCTGATCCTAAATTAGTGTCGTAACTTGTACTATCAATTTGTACGTAATTAGGTCTTTCACCGTGCCACTCCTGTCGGATCGGAGGGAGTAAAAGATTTGCTGGAAATTTTATCCTCCAAAAGTAGATAGCTCTAGAAGAATATATCCTCTCGTTTCAAGATTCCTCCACAAGTAAAGATTCGACACGCAGCGCTAGTGTCAAATCGCTAGTACCTTGTTGGTGGCGTGGCAGAGGAACTCAATTACTCCTGCGACCAGACTGCTCACGTGTCATCGTACTATGTATGGGCTATGGCAATATTAGTGCGGCCGTTGGACGTATCTACCAACCCTATTTACTCGTATCACTGGTCCATGCCGTCCATCAAATCTATCTATATCCATGCACATGTTCGGGAAATTCTCTAGTTTTCTTTCTCTCATTCCATGGAAAGCACTGCTTGCACGTTACAGTTACACCTCTTTGGTTTTAAGAAAACAGGACAGGCCGTTGCTTGGCCGGCAGCGTTTAACTTCTAGAGGACCATGCAGTAGGCAGTTGTTGCATGCATCTATTGCACGTACCACAGTAGCAGCAGTCTTATCCTCTGCTGGTACTAATCCTAGCACAAGCAGAAATGCTTTGACATTTAATTGCAGCTATGCAAAGACAGTGACAAATGCTGAGAACCATCCTGTTGCAAGTGTCTTGTTTGGTTCGTAACGAATTGTATTGTACCACAGGTCTTCTATCAAATCGTGGCTGGCTGGCTGCGACAACGAGTTTATAACATGTGAGCAGACTGTTAAGAGAGTGTGGTGTAACAGAACTGTGGGCCAATCTGAATAGGTAAACACAAATGACGGTTATAAACGATGTTACACATGTGGTAAAAAATTGCCATGATATATATGTGGCTATGAACCAAACATGTTGTGTAAAATTTGATCTTATATATCCTTGAATGCATCGTGTCTTCGTCATCAAAACTCTTCAACAATGTTGATGAACATCTTCTAGTCTTACAATAACCTAATGGAACCGCGTTCTACTAAAAATAAATCTTGAGACATGATGCTTCTGTAGAGGTCACGATTGGATCATGCCTCATGGATGTTGAAGTATAAATGCATATCCTATATTTTCCCATCAGCTGCAGCTCTTGGGGCGAAATGGTTCAGTGCATGTAATTCTTCATGATGCCTAGTGTCATGTTTAATGCACTTGCCAATTATCTTACAAGTCCGAACATATGAAAATAGGTAGTGCATACTGTAACACTCCTCTCACATGTGACTCGGAGAGAGGCCAACACGTGCAACCGAAAAAGATAAACGACGCGCGAGTCTCGGAGTATGTTTCAAGAGGCCTATAATATAAAAACCATTTGTGTGTTTTTATGTGTGGAGGCTTGTGCCCAAAGCGGCAAGGCCGGGTGGACGAGTGTGGCGACCCATGTAATCATACTCATGTAAATTTTCTCGTAAGCTTAATACAATGACGCGCAAATCTCCTGCGGGTTCTCAAAAAAGAGAGGCCTATACATGGACACAAATGGGATTACCAACCCAGGACTATGTCAAGTTTCACGCACTAACCAACTATTTTAAAAGTCTGAACTTATGGAAAGGGTTAGTACAATCCACATGTATATTATAACAGCTAGAGCCCCCAAAAAAAAAGTTTAAGACCTGACCTGTCGGTGCATGCAATTCTACAATGGATCTAATTTATCTTCTCCAAATCACACCATAGGGCATCTATTTCCATCATGCAACTGAAGACAATGGAAAAACAATGCATAGTTGCATTTAATAGCGGGCCCAAAGTTTCTTATTCTACCACATCTAAAATAGTCCACTAAAGATATATAGCTCTTGATTACTTTTATTTATGGCGTCGTCTAGCGAGCGATCGCTTGCTCGTTCGCGCGATCGAGCGATCTCTCCCGTTTCGGAAAGATCAGCCCCCGCGCAGGCGTCCCCAGCCCAATAGCGCATTCCCCCAGCCCGTTTAGCTAAACTGCCAGAAACCAGAAAACCTAGCTACCACCTCCACACCTGCCACGCGCCGTCCAACCCTTTCCCTCCCACGCGCCGTTCTCCTCCTTCCTCTCTCCTCAAGATCCGGCCGCGTGCTACTACTCTCGTCGACCTGCTCCAGCAAAAATTCCCCGTGCTGATCAAAGGAGGTATGGACTGCTACTGCTCCCATGTGCTGCTGCTTCTTCCTTTTTGCAAAACATAGCCTGTGTTGCATATATGAACACACGTACCTGCAAAAAAACTCAATTGACGATGCAACTGACCACCCGGACATCGACTGATCCTCCTCTGGCACCCTCAAAACTTCTTGCCTGCAACTGATCCTACTCCGGCCAGCAGCTGATCCTGCTCCGGCCAGCAACTGACCACCTGGGCATCTGCAAAAAACTGGGGCATCCACACAATTTTCTTGCCTGCAACTGGTCCTTCTCCGGCCAGCAACTGACCACCTGGGCATCTGCAACTCTTTTGTTTCTGGTCACCTGATCATCCGCCTACAACTGGACCTTCTCCGGCCAGCAACTGGACCTTCTCCGGCCAGCAACTGAACACCTGGGCATCTGTAACCTTTTTCTCTTGCTGGTCACCTGATCATCTGCAAAAAGAACTGGGCATCCATAAAATCAGCTGAGCATCTGCACAAGAAACCAAAAATTTATAGTTGCTACCACATAAAAAACTACAGATTTATAGTTGCTTCACATAAAACTTGAAGTTTTTAGACTCAGTTATTCAGGCCTGAACATGGAAAATTATGAGGCCTGACACAGGCATGACAAACAGTGAAGTTGCTCCTGAATCAACATGGTGAACATTTCTTTTTTCCTAAAACATGACATGACATGGCAGATGCTAGTGCTCTTCATCTATTTTTCATCTAGCAGTTTTTGTGTGATGTTATCTTCTCCTTCTTCCGCCGCGTGGTATGCTTCTGTCACCTGTTGCACATAGACAAGTGAAAACCTAGAGTCAGTAGTAGTTGTTATTATTGGTGTTGCTTCTGTCACCTGTTGCAGATGTATAATGGAAAAACTGTTTTTGGCCTAGGTTATTTATGTGTTTTTTTTGTGATGCGTGAACAGATGTCTGGCCTGGACCTGAATTTACCCACTGATGGACATGAGGATGGAGCTGAACCACTCTACTGTACTCAAGCGCAAGCATAAGATGCAGAGATGGTTGGGGAATCTCCAGATCCTGTTCATGCATCTGGAGTAGATTTGCATGATGAGGGCAGTGCTAGGGGACCGCAACAAAATGTGGGGCCTGGTCATGTGTCCAGCAACACCATTCCCATCGGTGCTGTCCCTACGGCAACAACTGTTACGGCAGACTTTGATGGCGACGATGCTATGGGGGCTGGAGTGAATGAGGAGGTTGCTTCTAGTCCGCAGGAACCATTCTTGGGCATGAGATTCGACTCAATTGACGGTGCTCGGGCTCACTACAATGCGTACGCTAAGAAGATGGGGTTCTCCATAAAATCAAATACATCTAAGAGGGTAGTGCACAGTAATGACCTAGAAAAGCAGCAATTTACATGTAACAAGTGTCGTGCGCCTAAAACAGAAGATGAAGTCCAGAAGGAAAGAATGAATGTAGTTGAACAGGTTAGCCCTGTCCGGGTTGATGCTGGCAGTGATGGGAGTGGGGATGCCCCAGCAAGCAAGAAGTCTAAGTTGCGGGTCAAACGGAAGAGATAGACCATCAAGCAAACAAAATGCCCTGCCAAGATGATTGTGAAACTAATCAATAACAAATGGGAAGTGACCTATTTCATAGCTGAGCACAACCACCCTATGGTTGTGAAACCTTCGCTCACAAAATACTTGAGATCACACAGGGGGATCGCACCCGATGAGAAAGAGTTCCTTAGATGTTACATAATTGCAACTTGGAAACAGGTTAGTCCTTTGCCACGGGGACCCAAGCCAACAAACAATAAGTGCCTATTTTTTATGATGGTTACTGTTTGGGCTGACCTTTCCATTTGTGTTTTGGTTTTCTCTTAATTGTTGTAGGCCGTATGATGACAGTTATGTCTGAGTTTTATGGTGCGGAAGCTTTTGTGCCCTATGGACCAAAGACGATAACTAACTTGCGGTCAGGTTTCCGGTCTGAGAATAAAGAGTATGACATAGGTGAAACTATAGCTTATTTTGCAGAGTTGCAGGAGAAGGACCCGGGATTCTTTTATAGGATTTCGTTCGATGAAGAGAATAGGGTTGAAAATATTTTCTGGGTGGACAGTGTTGCAAGAAAAGCATATGCAGATGCATATCATGACTGTGTGTCTTTTGACACGACTTTCATGACCAACCACTTCAACATGCCGTTTGCTCCGTTTATCGGTATAAACAGGCATGGCCAGTCATTCATGCTTGGTTGCGGCTTCCTACATGATGAGAAAGAGGCGAGCTTCAAATGGCTTTTTTGCGTGTTCCTTGAAGCAATGCATGGCAGGCATCCGACAAATATCATTACAGATCAGGACTGGGCAATGAGAGCAGCAATTGCTGCGGTCTTCACTGAGAGTGTGCACCGCAACTGTCGCTGGCACATTATGAAGAAAGCAAATGAGAAACTTGGTTCGTTTCTTGGGCGGCACCCAGGTTTGGCTGAGGAATTCAATGAATGCGTTGATGAGAGCATGTCTGTTGAAGAATTTGAAGCAAATTGGGGTGAGTTGGTTGCTAAGTGGGACCTGTCAGAGAACAAAACTTTTGCATGGCTAAAAAAGTATGCTCATACATGGGTTCCGTGCTACTTCAGAGGAGTGAGGGGTTCAACTCTGTGCTGAAGCGTTATGTCAATCCTCAGAACTCAATCAAGCATTTTGTGAGGCAGTATGAGAAAATAAATGAAAAGATCTTGGGCAAGGAGGGGCAGAACGACTTTTAGACTGATGAGCTAGAAGTTCGGCCTTGGTCACCATTTCCAGTTGAGAAGCATGCTTTGGCTGTGTATACTAGAGACATCTACTATCGATTCAGGCTGGAGTTTGAGCTCATAGGCCGGTACAACGTCTAGCCCATGGGCAGCAACATGTACATGTTGGTTCCCAACAACCTGAGGTGCTATCCTTATGGCAGTAGGAGCTACATGGTGAACTGTAATAGTGGCGATGATGCTTTCAGCTGCGAATGTTCCAAGTTTGAACGTGACGGTTTGCTTTGCTGTCACGTACTGAAGGTGTTCACCCACATTGGAGTTGATGCGATACCAGAACGCTACATCTTGCGCAGATGGACGCAGAAGGTAGTTCAATCGGAAGATGTGTTGCACCCTGTCACAGCAGGAGATCATGTCATGCCTGAAGAGTCGTGAAAGAAGATTCGGTTTGCAAACTTGTCGAGACAGTTTGTGCAGATTGCTAAGATGGGTAGCGAGTCAGACCAAGCACAAGCTATTGCTCGTAGACACATCAGGGAGATGCAGACTGAGTTCGCGCAGCTGAACAAGGTGAAGAGGAAGAAAATAGGGGAAAACACTACGGCTTCTGATGTTCATATGGCGTCCGGTTCGGCTCCAACCACTGGTCTAACAGCTTCAGCTCCTGATGCGCGAAGGGCAGCGGGTGCAAGGTCTGCTACTGAACCCCAAGCAAATTCAGTTCCTAATGTTCGGAGGGCGTATGGTGCAGAATTTTCTATTTCCCCCCAGCCCCAACCAACATTTCAGACTACTACTGGCGTTGGACTAGGCGGTGCAACTGGTCCGTTGCAACAAAACACTACTGGTGCTTCTGTTGGGGTGCCTCCCAACCCTAAAAAACCAGGTTCGTCGGCCACTAGGGTTCAACCAAAGACTAAAGCGAGAGTTCCTCGTGCATCGGCGGCTGACTTCACGACTGCAGCAACTGCATCTCGGTCTGCCACTGCAGCTCCCGCAAGTGCCATGCGTGGACCTGGATCACTCTTTGATGATCTGCCAAATGTTTTGGCAGGGACAAGTGAGGGCCCCATGGTGATCCTTAACCCTCCAAGGTCTAACACAAAAGGGCGGAAGAAAGGCAGATACCTAGCTGGGATAGAATTGCAAGTTAAAAGGACTAGTTTGTGTAGTGTGTGTAATGAACCTGGGCACAACTCTACGACCTGTCCTGTCGCCTTGGCATGTAAGAAATGACATGGGGGTATGTAGGAATTTAAGTATCATTTTTCAATTCTCTCAGGTAAACTCATGCATGTAAAGGAAAAAATGTGAAAAACTAGTCTGCAACAAAGATGTGCTTGCCTTCACTTTATCTTGAGCAACTTCTTCCAGTCGACATCATTGAATTCAGAGATAACCCATGTGTGTGTTATGAGCTTCCTTATGCTTGGGATGTTTGCACCTTCATATGCTGGCAGGCTTCTCCCATTCCACTCCTCTGCATTGTACAACATGCGTACCCCGCAGTCGTAGCTGGATTTTTGTTTTGTATGGACAAGCCGAAACACATTGGGTAAAAAAGGATGGGTAGTTAGTAGTGAGGAAAGCAAAAAAGGAAACTAGTTGTTATAATTTTGTTGTAGGTTGCACAATGTGTTTGCCATCATCTTACTTGGTGGTCTGTTTTGGTGGTTCAATATCCTCATATCCAAAGTTGTCCAGTTTGATTTGAGAATTGGGGTAGTGCAAGTCCCACAGATTCTTGAAAAGACAAATTATCTTCTTTGCATTGGCATCTAGTATCTTGTTTTCCTTTGACCTCATGGAGTCTATCAGCTCGAAACGCTTGTCCCTCATGTTCACTACAAGAAGCCAGTAGTGGTTTACAGGTGTTTTTGCTTGCGGGGCCAGATCTTCCATGATAGGTATGATTATCTGTGTTTTGTGTAGAAAAAAGCAAACATCTATAATTCGGTTTTGTCTCAGAAGAGTGTAGAAAAAAGTGAAAAAAGGATGAGTAGTGACTTATACCGACTCCTTCCTATCAAGGTGTGCATCAGCTTTAGAGAAATGTTTTGTCAACTCTTTGTTCTTCCAATCCATTTGCTGTGGTAGTGTCTGATGGGCACATGAAAAAAAGAAAACAGTTATAGTCGGTAAAAATGCCAGAGAATGAACATGATAAAAATAGAATGTATTTAGTTTTAGTTTTTTGCTTACCGCAACTCCCAGAGGCATGACAACCTTTTTCTTCTTCTTCTCGATTCTTAGCATAATTGACTCGATTCCTAGCTCAACAACAATGTTACTCAAGCATGCTCCTGGCATCATTGAGTTTGCCAGATCTCGTAGAGATACGAAAAAGTTTTCATAGTTCACAATAATTGGACTGTTGTCTATGCCTTGTCCTCTTTGAGATCTGCGCCCATGAGCTACAACTACATCGTACACCTCTTTGACCTCCGCCGAACACGTGTACGTGCTTTTGTTGTTGTAATCCACGTACGGCGACCGCTTGCATGTAGGTTGCCTTATGATCCTGCGTTCACCTGCCTGTATGACAGGGCTAGCCGTGCTTCTAGCAGATCCATCGGCAATTACAGTTGCTGGTGTATTTGTCCTAGCTGGTGTCTCGCAATCAACATCGCGTTGCTCTGATGGACCTTGAAGTGGAAACTTCCCCTTATATCCTTTCTCCATTTCAATTTTGTCGCATGCATCACAAGCTTCTCTTATCATATCTGATGTCCACTCATCGTCAAAACGTGACGAGTTCAGATCAACAGGTTTGAGTGCAGACAATGTGTTTTGGGGCTCGGGTTCGTTGGCTGATTGGCTGCTTGTTGGGCTATCAAAACCAAGATCAAAACTTGGTGCATCACAGTACCCTTCCCGTGAGCATTTATCTTTTGGGATGGGTGGCGGACAGTTAGCACGAGTAGCTGCTTGTACTCCACCAAGTGCTTGATCATCTGGCATGGTCAGTAGCAAACTGGCGATATCAGCAGTTGTAGAGATATTTTCAACAGTCGTTGGTTTGGCCCTGGGCGCTGTCTGGCGGTCATTGTTTGGAGCAACTACTGATGTTCTGTGGGAGTTAGCTATCACATGGGTGCTTGTTGATGTCCTCGCGATGTTGGTAGCTAGACGAGATGGTGGGCCCAAGGAAGGTGGTGCAGGTGCAACCGGGGACCTTTTGGTTGCTGCCTCATGTGTCTTTGTTGCTGCCCTAGATGCACATGTTGCTGCATTCATGGCTCCGGTTGCATCCTTTGTTTCCACTGTTGCTTGCGTAGGAGCTTTAGCTGGTTTTAGCGCCGGTGAAGGCTTGGGTAATGTTTGTTTGGTGTTTACTGATGGCCTGGGTGCAGCCACCCCTGTCTTTGTTGCTGCCTGAGCGGGTGCAGTTGCTCACGTAGGAGCTGCAACTGGTTTTGGCGCCAGGGGAGGCTTTGGTGCTGCCGGTTGGTAACTGGTTGCAACCATGGGTGCAGTAGGTGTTGTCCTGACCACTGGTTTTGTTGCTGCCTGAGCGGGTGCAGTTGCTTGCAGAGGTGCTGCAATTGGTTTTGACGTCAAGGGGGGCTTTGGTGCTGCCTGTTGGTAACTAGTTGCAGCCGTGGGTGCAGTAGTTGTTGTCCTGACAATGCGTGTTGTTGCCTGTGTGGGTGCAGATGCTGGCTGCAAATGTGCAGCTGGTTTTGACTTTGGATATGCAAAAGCCAGGGGTGGCACCGGGGCGGGCTGGGATGTTGGCTGGTTTGCTGGCATGGATGCGACAGTTGTCCCGCTGTTGATGACGCTTGCTGGCTGCATGGGTGCAAATGGGGGCTTCAGAGGGGCTGTTTGTGCCACCACCTCCCTGGTAGCTACAGTTGCTTCCTGTGCTCCCTCATTTTCTATTTGCGGGACCCCCTTTGTTTGTCTTATGCGACGTGCCAGAGTCTTTTGCTTCATATTGTCCGTTGGTCGGGTGATGTCGCTGATGAGTAGGTTCTCCATATTTAAACACTGTTTCATTATTCTTTTGACCTCGAAATCCTTACGGAATGTCTCGACGCTGGGTTCACTAAGAGGTGTTGTTTTTGACCTTGCAATTTCTTCCAAGAAAAAAGTCTTTGCGTAATGTTGGGTTGTGACCTCGAAAATTTCTGGCGGTTCCAAATATAGGTGTGGCAGATCTATCTGTTCCCCATGATTCGAGGCAACAAATTGTCTTAACTCTCAGAACGGGCTCCGCTCTGACGGCGTTTCACTAGGAAAGCAGTTGTTTGGCTCATCTTTTCTGATACGCTTCCTAGCAGAATGGAGCATGGTTTCTAGTGTGAGGTCATCGTCATCGTGGCATGCATTCTGGCTGTTGTTTTGGGCATTCGTGTCTTCCCCCTGCCTTGGGCTGTGGACTTTTGAATTTCCTAATACTACATTATTCATATCAGACCTTAGAGACCTCCTCCTTGGCCTCTTGAGTAGGTCGCACCCTTGCCCGCCATCATTTTCTTCAGATTCCACCATGTGGCTGTTGTCATTTTGGCATCCTTCGGGTGTCCTGCCCATTGCCAACCTAGGAGACCTCCTTGGCATGTTTCCTAGATTGCTAGCCTGCTCGCCATTGCCAATGTTTCCTTCGTTTTCCAAACCCTGGCTGCTTTTTGCCAGGCTGGGAGACCTTCTTGGCAACTTATTTGAGATGCAAACCTGCTCGACATCATTTCCGTTTCCATCATCTTCAGTCCCCTGGCTGATGGCATTGGAGAGCCCTTTTGTTGGACTATTCATTGTGAACCTTGGGGACCTCCTCGTTGGCCTCTTGTCGAGGTTGTCTCTGTTTTGCATCAGCAGGTTCTTGCGCAGACTCTCTTCTTAGCTCAGCTGCACTGCGGTCTCTATCCTCCTCATCATCAATGTCTTCATTGTCATCCTCTTCTTCATAGGTTCCGTCCTCCTCTTCTTCATCAGATTCCTCTTCTTCATAGGTTCTGTCCTCCTCTTCTTCAATTTCTTCGTCTTCTTTATTAGGCTGTGTCCTTCGCCTCTTCCTCCCCATAGTTGCATCTGCATTGCTTGTGCCCTGGTGGTCAATGTTGCCCCACTCTTCAACAAATGTGACCAGCCTACTTGACATGTCTTTGCACAGATCCTGAAGCAACAGTGACATCTTCCTTTTCCTCTGTCAAAGATGAAAAACAAAAAGTTGAATGGAAGAAACTGATTAATCAACATTTAAAAATGGGAGAGCAAACATTTTTAGTATGGGAGGAACATGGATGATAAAAAGAAAAAGAAAAAAGCAAAATAAATGCAACATGCCTCAGCTGGGTAGCTTGGTGGAAGCTTGGATGATACAAACATTTCAGTCTGTGCAATCCCAACGAACAAACCATCCCGTATAGTGACGCCAACACCCTCTTTGAACTAGTGGCCGGGGGGTGGGGGTAGTTGACCAATAAAACAAAAAAATCTCATTATTGGTTTGTACTCCAGGAAAACAAAAAAAGATAACATAGTAGCGACATGTTAACGAAAAAAAAGATTAAAAAGTCAGGCTTGCCGAATTGCCCATTTGGCTTTGTGTCCTTCTGGATAACAGCCTGTATGAGTTGGTTAGTCCAGGCTGCGGCGCGTACTTGGCAATCTGTTGCGGATGGGACAAGCTCATCAACGTCAAGGGAGTCGAGATACATGATCCGCATGGATTGGAAAAAGAAAAAAGAAATAAGAAAATGTAAGTGATAAAATGGTTGATTTTTAGATAGGCCTAACAGATAAAACCAGACAGAAATGATTTTTACCACTAGGTGATACAGACAGCAACCGACCGAGTTCTTCTTGTCACCCATGCACCTTACTTCTGCGACAATCTGCTCAACGGCCAGCTGGCACAAGTTTGACTTGCGGAGATCCTCAAGGTTTCTGATAGCGGAGTAGCACCTTGGGCTGATGCTGCACTTGGTGGTTGGGCATATAAAGCAGCTGATTACTACTCTGAAGTAAGCTCGGAGGAACTTCAAATCTGCAACCCCTTCCATGCCCTTGATCATGTCCACCCATTCCTGCCACTTTGGTGGATTGCCACTCTGGATTCCATACTCTTCAGTCATAAATGCAGTGGCTTCAGCCGAAATTTCAAAACAGACACGTTTGCCTTCATTGGAAAGGCCAAACACTCTGTGGGAGCTGTCGGCATTTATTGGAATGCTGCCTCTCCCTGGGACTACAAGCTCACTCCTCACAGGGTCGAAGCATCCTAACAGCCACATGCTTAAGTCGACTGGCATGGCTATCGCCTTTACCTCTAACAAACAACCCCATCCCCACTTTATTATCAGATCCTTTTGCTCTTTCGACAACAAGTCGTTCAGCCTGGGCCTCTCCCCGACCTCTCCCCGACCTCTCCCTCGTGCGGCGCCGCCGCGCCGCACCGGGGAGCCCCCGACCGGCCGCCTCCGCCCTCCCCCATCTCGATCCCCCCCACAGCCGCCGCCTTAGGCGTCGCAGGGCAAAGTCCGTGTGGCGCGGCGGCGGCGGCGTTCCATCCTCGGCCGGAGGTCGGGGCGGTGGCGGTCCAATCCGGCCGATTCTCTGGCAGTGGCGCGGTCCAGCGGCGGCCAGGGATGGCGTGATGACGGCGGCCGGGCGGGAGGGCAGTGGTGGCGGTGCCTGCTCTGGGCCCAGATGGGCTTGGGCGGGCCGAGCCCTCCGACTGCTTCTGCTTCGGCGCCGGCACGTCTCGTCCTCTGGGCTGGGCAAGCAACACGAGGAAGCCGGGGGCTCTGCCCTGGGCGTGGTGTTGGTGGTCTCCTCCTTCGCCGGAGGTGGCCGACCGGCTGGAGGTCGGCGTGGCTGCTCCGCGGCGGCGCGTCGGTGGCGTGGTGGTCCGGGCGGAACGGCAGCAAGGAGCGGTGACCAAATCCTGGCCATCTTCGGTGGCCGTCGGATCTTGGGCTAGGCTCTCTCCGGCATGCCCTCTCCCGAGCATCGGGGGAAACCCTAACTCTAGCTTGCTAGTGTGACAGTAGCGGCGTTCTGTCGTCGTCCCCTCCTTGGAGGTACTGTCTGGTTTGCTCGTGGAGTCCCATGACGGCGATCAAGGTTGGTGCTGGGGCGTACCCCCGGTCGCTGTGCTTGGTGTCGTCCATCTGGGGCGTGCGTGGGCTGCCGGAGCTGGTGACAAAGCTCCCTCTAGGGACATGGCGCGGCCGTGGGTGTTGGTGCGGAGCTCCTCCATGCCGACGATCCCTCCTCGTCAGTGTTGCAAGCTCTCTGAGTCCTCCCTCGTTAGGTTGATGTTCTCTGAGCACTAGCTTCAGAGAATCATCTCGATGTATTTTTTCCTTTCTAGTTTCTGGGGCGATGCTTAATCGTTCTCAGGAATGCTGTTGTAAGACTTGGTGGTTTCTTTTCTATGAAATGGAACCGGGGCGGGGCCCTTTTTATCTAAAAAAAAAACAAGTCGTTCAGCTTCACAAGTCTTGCAGGGGACGCACGATTCCTACCAAGCTGGGGAAAGGAAAACAAGTAAACAACACTTGGATTAGCTATGAAAAAAGCAGGAACACAAAAATGATTTAATACAAAAAAGGGTATACAAAAAAAGACGCACCGCCTGAACCTTCTTCCTAATCCGGCGTCTCAGTACTTCAGGCGCTGGTCCCCATGTGCCTACTTCATTATCAGGAGGAACATTGTGGCTGGTGTTCGATGTTGATGCCTGCGGATCATTTTTGGCGCTCTTCCCTGCAACTCCAACAGGTAAGCGCAAGCAACGTTTTGTCATCTTCTCCCCCGAAGCTCTGTGTACACATAAAAACCAACACCTATGTCAAGGTAAAAATCACACAATGAATGTTTGCATTGGTACAGTAACTGAAACCAACACAAAAAATGACTGCAAAAAAACTGCTTATGAGTGCAAACTGCAACTGCGCATATGTGTGAGCGGCAAAACTCATCATGTGGATGCGTGCAAAACAGAGTCAGCAGCCAACGCAATGACTTTAACCCGATGATGTGCAAAGCGGCAACTGAACCTGAAAAATGGCTGCAACCCGGTGAAGTGCAAATCGGCAAACTAATCCTGGAAATGTGCAACTGTGTCAGACCAAAACTGCAAAACTAAGCCGTATCGACACATGACTCCGGTCATCAACTGGTCCATTGATTGAGTGCAACTTCACAATACCAAAATGTGCAACTGAACCAAATAACCCGATGATGTGCAGACGGCAACTCAACCTGAAAAATGGCTGCAACCCGGTGAAGTGCAAATCAGCAAACTAATCCTGGAAATGTGCAACTGTGTTAGACCAAAACTGCAAAACTAAGCCGTATCGACACATGACTCCGGTCAGCAACTAGTCCATTGATTGAGTGCAACTGCACAATACCAAATGTGCAACTGAACCAAAAAAAAAACAGAGCATCTGCAGCTAAAACTTACGCGCAGTACTCTATGCGAGATGTACCATCAACTAGTTCTGCAAAAAAAGCCTACCACTATGGCGATGGTCTGCAGGATCTATGGAACTGGGGGATCCCATCTCAAAATCACCTCGGGTGGATGTCTCAATCCCCATGGCTATCATGTCCGATGCGCAAAAAAAGCACAAGGTAGGCGATCTAGGGGTGCGCGAGGTGAGTGATCTTACCTAGCTCGTGATGAAGGTCCCTGTGGTGGCATGCGGTGACGGTATCTGGCGGCGAGGTCCGCGCGGTCGGGAGCGGTGACGCTCTCGTCGCCGAAAAATCCCCCGTGGTCGCACAATCACGGGCCCCGATGCTGACCTCGCCCCGCCTCGCGCGCGGTCACGCTCCCCTCGTGCGGAGATCCCCAAACCCTCGCGCGAAGTGGCGCTCCTCGCCACCGAGCTCCCCGTCGCTCCCGTGAAAAGTGGCGACCTCGTCGTCGAGCACCGCCTCCTCCTCCCGCGCGCGGTGCTAATCTCGCCCCCACACTTCGCCTCCACCGATTCAATCGCACCGGCCCCCCTGGTTCGCTGGCGCCGAGGTCGGATTTTCACCGCAGCGAGCTTCGGGGGGAGGAGAAATGGGGAACCGGTGGTTGGGGTAGGCACGGCTCTCCTTCCATTCGAAACTCCTACGGCCACCCAACACCGTGAACCTGGGGGAGGGAAACCGACAGCCCAGGTATCGCTTCCGACAATCCTCGATCGGACGGCTGACGCGAGCTCGCTCGTTAGCGCAAACGAGCAGCTGTGCACTTATTAGCAATTGGGTTTATTTATTTTGCGGATCATCTAGGAACTGTTGCTACATACTTCATGAAATGTATCATTATATAGTATGCTAAAAACAAATGGTTTCACGATGTGTCTGTCCCGGAAATTTATTGATAACAATATTAAGTTGACTAGTATAAATCTGACACTATTTTTTTTCTTGAAACAGAGCCAAAAGTTTCCGGGATGTCGATATATAGTGTCACAATACAGATCGAAGAGCCATCCACATATATATAAGTGCGGGATCCGAGTGTTATTTGCCGTGTCTGGAAGATCCTTGCCAAATGTGAAGCCCAACACTGAGAGCAAAATTCTCTACTTCCACAATTCCACTTGTTGATACGATATGAAGAAACACCACCACGGGGCGAAGATGAAAATGGAACAAGAATTGCCATCCTAATGAGAGCATGCATAACTAAGAAGTCCACAATTATTTATTATCTTCCACTTACCATAGTATGATTCTCATTAAAAGGTTCATTGTGAAGTATCATAGTGCATGATACTTACTCTATGATACTTTGCATTGCGAGTGGCCTAATAATAAAACATCTTAATGTATTGGATTGATCACGACGACATATCTATAAAACCATCTCTAGAAATTTTACTAATATAGTGTCTCTCTAGTAGGCAGCTAGGCATGGGTTTAAATTCTGTGTGTAGATTTAGTTACTCTTATTTATTTATTGGAAAATAATCTAGTAGTTGTTGATGCATAAGTTTACTCATATGAATATAGTATTATTTCTACTTTCATAATGTCAACTTGGAAAATATTTTTCTATTAGTCAACACATGCCATGAGTTATGATTGGTCAAATTTCAATAGTAGCATATTTTTAACATCTAAAATAGGGGCCCAAAGTTCCTTATTCTACCACATCTAAAATAGTCCACTAAAGATATGTAGCTCTTATCAAAATGGCTGACTTCAAATCCAGTGGGACGATCGAAATGATTAACCTTATTCATTTTGCGGATCATCTAGGAACTGTTGATACATACTTCATGAAATGTATTATAATATTGTATGCTAAGAACAAATGGTTTCGCGATGTGTTTGTCCCTGAAATTTACTGATAAAAATGACAAGTTGACTAGTACAAATATGACACTATTATTATTTCCAAAATAGAGGCAAAAGATTCCGGGATGTCGATATATAGTATCGCAATACCGATCATAGAGCCGGCCACATATATAAGTGGGGGCTCCGATTGTTATTTTCCGTGTCCAAAAGATCCTTGTCAAATGAGAAGCCCAACATTGAGAGTGAAATTCTCTACTTCCACAATCCCACTTATTGATACGAGACGAAGAAATCCCACCACACGGTGAAGATGAAAATGGAATAAGAAACACCATCCGAATGAGGCATATAGTAAGAAGTCCATGATTCCATATTATGTTCCACTTGTCATAATATGATTCTCGTTAAAAAGAATGTAGTAGACGCTATGATACTATGCATTGTGAAGTATCATAACTACTAGTATCATAGTGCATGATCCATACAGAATCTATTATACTTTGCTTTTGAGCGACCTAATAAAACATCTTGATGTATTGGATTGGTCACAGCTACATGTCTATTGGAACCTATATCATCTCCCTCATTTTCCCCTTCTCACTCTCTCTCCTTATCCTCTCCCCTTGAGAGTCTCCCGGCCGCTCCCGGCTCCTCTCCTCCGACAGCTTCACCGGCCGGAGTGGGAAGGGGAGGGGAGGCTGGCCCCGTTCTGTATATACTAGTAGTAGGTTTGGTTCCTGGTGTTTTCCGTTCGTGGAGTATGGCGCTATGTCCTCTTCTCTCCCCTGTTACCTGGTGTGGTTGCTCTCGGGCGGTGACCACAACCTGGAGAAGCTTCGATTCGGCCTATTTCCATGGAGGACGGTGTGTTGGAAGAGAAGATCCAAAGGTATGTGCTTGAATAAGCTCGAGTTCGTGCTCCGTTGTCCTTCCCGTTGTGGTGGTGCTATCTCTCCCCCCTTGGCCGGTCGTGGTGGCGAGGGAGTGGAGGAAGAAAGTGCTGCTGTCGGTATTGTACAGCGGTGGTGGGTGTCTGTTGCATCTGCTGCGCCAAAAACATCACTCTCGGTGGCACAAGTTTGGCCGCCGACTCTGAAGGCCAACAGGTGGCTCCCTAAGGTGTCGACCATGGAGTTTGGCGCCTTTTCAAGCTCTAGGAGGAGGCCCTATGGTGGATCGACGGCGGCATTGAAAGGATCGATAAAGTTAACTAGAGGGTGAATAGGTTAACTACAAATTTTACATCTTTTTATTTTAATTGGGTATTGCTCAAATATAAGTTCTCTAGAATATGCAACTAGGTGAACAACCCTATATGTTGAGCAGCAATCGACTACTAGCACAAGATATATATGTGAGTAAGCTAGTATCAACAAGTAAAGGTAAGTTGAGGAGTAACCAACAAGATGACGCGGAGATTTGTCCCGAAGTTCAATTCCCAATGGAAGCTAGTCTCCGTTGGAGCGGGGCGGTGTTCACCAAAGTGAAACACCGAATAGCCTTGATATGGCACACCGTATCTCCGTCGTGTCTTACCACCGATGTGGCGAGGCACGTGTCACTATGTTGCCGTTGAGGTTGACAACTAGAACCTTTACAAGGATAAAGCACACTCCACAAGTTGGAGGGTCTCCACCAAATGCACTGAGCTGCCAAGACTCGATGCTCCAAGGCCGGGGCACGCACCACAACTCAATTGGTGGCTCCCGGCAATGTCTTCGAAGCTACCAAAGATCCGAAGGACCACAAGCTCTTAGGGTTCCAATGAACACAAAGAGTAGCAAGCCCCTCTCACAAATCAAGGGGGAAATCAAATCGCTTTGGTGGAAGTGTAGATCCAGGTCTTCTCTCTCAAATCCCCAAAGGGCTACGTGTTTGAGTGGCTAGAGAGAGAGAGATCTATCGATTTGAAGCTTTGCAACAATGGAAATGTTCTTGTTCAGGTCGTGGTACTCTTCTTGAGGTAGAAGAAGGCTTTATATAGGTGGCCACCAGAACTAGCCGTTGATGCTTCACTAACCCTGGAAACTCCGGCCAGGTACCCCGGAGTCTCCGGACACCATCCTTCAGTCTTTTCTCCTTTTTGAGGGGTCAATCACTGTCTTTTATTTTTCATCCTTTGACTGTAAGAACACTTAGCACATGGTTAAATATCACTTATGTTCTTAAAAAAAAATAGACTAAACATACTTAGGAGAGAAATGTCCTTTCAATCTTCCCCTTTTTGGTGTTTGATGACAACATGAGGATTTGCATAATAAATATTTCTAAATGAGATCATAGCAAGAAAGTTTCTAAAATATAGACGGGCTCCCCCTTGATGTGTGCATAATTTAGATATATGCTTTTGAATGCATGGTGCACACACGATATGAGCACTCCCCCTATGTTTTAGAAACCAACTATATGTGCATGATAAGCAATAGATAAATTGTCATAAGATATATAAATTGCACATAGAGCATCATGACATAGTCTTCATCACATAATAGATAAATTGTTCAAGACTCTAAAACAAATTGAACTTAAGATAAATGGACAAAAGCTTGTAAGAGGCAAATCAAAGAAGTGAAGCTTGTGCCCGACCCATGCAAATCCCCGTGGGCCCTAATATAACTACTTCTCCCCCTTTGGCACCAAGACACCAAAAAGGGAAAAGAGCGAGGCTACACGTCCCATGTGACTACTCGGAGGATGAGCTCCCTTCCTCATCCCCATCATCATCCTCGGTGGCATCGGGATCATTCTCATCTTCCCCATCATCTTGCACAACTTGCTTGCCGCGTTGAGAGGAGGAGGGCACTGAAGAGACATCATCAAAATCTGACCAAGCCACTGTTGTATTGTTCCACCGAGCATAAGGGATAGTGGAATCCATTTTCTCACTAGATGAGGACTCTTCCATAGTCCCATTGTTTTTCTTGAGTTCCTTTAAGATAAGCCTTTGATTGTAGATGATGTTGCGCCTCTCAAGATATGCATCATGGTTTTCCTTATGAATTTGGACATTCATGCATAGTAGTGTCCGTTCGAACCATGAGAGCTTCTTTACCTTCTCACGAGTGGGAGGAGAGGCGGGCTGAACACTACCACTAGGAGGTTGAGCATTCTTCCTTCTTGCCCTTGGTGCTTCCTCAAACTCGAGTTCTTCATCACTTGTGGCAAATGGTGGCCTAGAACTGGAGCTTGATTCATGGATGGTGAGAATTTGAAGCTTCTTATCCTTGTGTTTAACAAGATGGTCTCGATTTATTGCGGGTACTTTCTCAACGATGAGCTTCATCACATAAGGAGCATAAAGGGGAGTCTTCCTTTCTATCATGGCATGGTATATCTCGTGATAGATATAATCCATCACATCTATCTCCCTTCCAACCCCTTCTTCTCCGGCAAGATAAACCTTGTGAGCATGGTACATGAGGTTGATCAAGGCTCCACAGATGGCATCCAAATTTCCCGCTTGAGGAGCAATGTTCTCTCGAAACATGCGGAGCAAAATGTTGTAGAGAGGACGGAGATTTTTTATAGTACCCAACACACCACCTCTACCATAGAGAGGAGCAAGTTTCTTTTTGTTGTACTCGGTCCCCACAACATGCAAGTGCACTCCACTAGGTTCATTCACACTGAAGTCATAGCCCCAAATCCTTGCAAACTCAACAAAGTCAGATTTGCAAATCGTTGGACCCGTCATCCATGTCATAGGTAAGTTGACTTCACTCCCAATGACTAGCGTGGCAAAGAATTACTGCACAAGTTCAATACTGTAGTCTTGTTGTATCTTCATAAGATTTTCCAAGCCCATCTTCCTAGATATCCATACGGCTTCTGCAAAATACTGCTTGGACTCCAAGACTGCAAAGTTCAACACACTTTGAGGACACACGGGATACTTGGACAGCTTAGCATATATTTCCTTCATGATTAATTCTTGCTGATGTCTCCAAAAGTCACCATCTGTGGGGGTCTGAGGCAAGGCAAAGAAGTTTCTCTTCCTCATCTCACGGAACTCATCCTTATGCATCTCAGTAAGTGTGGTGAGAGAGTCATAACGATCATGCTTGTCTTTTTTCAGTTTGTTTCCATCTTGCGGCATCTCTTTCTCTTCTAAGTTCAGCTTGCCTGTTCTGCCTTGCAACTAACTGCTGCACACTGATATCTCTTTCTTCATCATACTCAAAGTGGTGCTTCCTATTGGCATGTCTCCCAGTTTGATCCCTTCTACTCTTTTTCTCGGGGTTGGAGGCGGCGGCCTTGTACCTTTTGTTTGCTGTGAATTAACAAGATAGATAGAGAGTATGGAAAATAAGTTTACATATCCATGGAGAGAAATAATAATCACTAGACACATTTGAGCTGGAAACTGACAATCTACACCGGAGATTCCAGGGTGGTCAGCCAGAGATTCCGTCCAGGCCGGAGTCTCCGGACACACAGGACTAACCAGGAATCTCAGATTTAGCTCGAAATTTTCCACCAAAAATGCATAGAATGATAGAGATCAGTGCACGCTAAGACATTGTTTCATGAGGGCCAAAACTAATCTAAACTCTAACTACAACTAGGAAGACCTAGAGGAGAGGGAGAAGAGAATTACGAGCATCCTTCATGGTGAGACTCAGACAGAGGGGATGGACCACCCCGACGTTAAGAAGGAAGAGAGGACTGGTGGCACGGCAGATCCGGGGGAATGGAGGCCTCCCCGACGTCTGGCAGCGATGGAGGTGGCGGAGTCGGTGTGGATGGGGGTCGGGGGTGTATGGAGGCAACGGTTGTTGACCTCCACCCCGATCCCCTTTTGGAGACACATGAATCTGACACAGGCCGGAGTCTCCGGGGTTGATCGGAGTCTCCGGTCCAGCCAGAGATTCCGGGACAACTCCGGAGACACTTGCTAGACCGAGTCTCCGGTGTAGATACACCGGAGTCTCCAGCCCCTCCAGGGCCAGCAAACCAAAATATCATTGGACATGAGTTTTATAAAAAAGCATGGTTTTTGGGACTAGGGTCAGGCTTAGGTTCAGATCATGTCACTGGTAAAGAATACTACCTCATGTTGCAAGAAGAAAAAGGAATAAGAGCCAACAATGAGTAGTCTTCCCAAACAAATGAAAAATAACGTCCAAATGAAAAACAATTAAGTACAACTTCTCTAAGAGAAGGTCGGCGGCCGAGGCCACCATATATGAGTATGCTTGATATGACGCCGCGAAGATATATCTTGGGTTCATTATCAAAACTCATCTTTTAAGCACATTTTGTGACCTAAATGACTATATTGCAAGATTTATCTTTTTGCGCATAATAAGGGTAGTGTTGACACATGAATTGTGCTACACTCCCCCTATGTCCATGCCTACATATAGAGTCCAAATAAAAGTCTAGTAGAGGCGTGTATGCAAGATTTTCAATCAACTAAAATTGCTTGCACATACAACATTTATTTCACTCCTCAATTCCTTGAATCTCTTCTCATCAAGTGGCTTCGTGAATATATCGGCGAGTTGATCTTTGGTGTTGATATAAGAAAGTGAGATATCTCCATTGGCCACATGATCACGGATAAAATGATACCGTATTTCAATATGATTCGTCTTGCCATGGAGAACGGGATTGTAAGAAATTCTTATAGCACTTTCATTATCACATAAAAGAGGCAATGTCTTTATCTTAATTCCAAAATTCTCAAGACATTGTCTCATCCATAATAATTGAGAACAACAACTTGCAGCGGCAATATATTCGGCTTCAGTGGAGGAGGTGGAAATACAATTTTGTTTCTTTGAAGACCAACACACAAGTGACCTTCCAAGAAATTGGCAAGCATCCGAGGTTGATTTCCTAGTCACTTTATCACCTACCCAATCCGCATCTGAATACCCCACAAGATCAAATCTTGTATTTGAAGGATACCAAAGGCCATAATGGGGAGTATCAACCAAATACCTAAGAATTCTTTAGACCGCTGTCATATGGCTTTACTTAGGGTTATATTGAAATCTTGCACACAAACCCACACTAAACAGGATATCCGGTCTAGGTGCACAAAGATAAAGCAAAGAGCCAATCATAGAGCTATAAAGTTTTTGATCTAGTGATAGATTCACGTTTGTTGCCACTGGAAATCTTAATGGGTTTGCATTTGTCATATCAAATTTCTTGAGCATGTCTTGAATATATTTAGATTGACAAATAAAGGTTCCTTCATCATATTGCTTGATTTCAAAGCCAAGGAAAAACTTCAATTCGCCGATCATAGACATCTCAAATTCACTTGTCATTAGCTTTGAAAATTGCTCTACAAAAGTGACATTAGTAGATCCAAATATAATGCCATCAACATATACTTGGCATGCAAAGAATTCTCCATTTACACTCTTGATGAAGAGTGTGGGATCGATTACCCCAAGTACAAAACCACGGTTTATTAGAAACTCCTTTAAGTGATCATACCAAGCACGTGGGGCTTGCTTGAGGCCATACAAAGCCTTGTGGAGTAAGTAGACATGGTTAGGATACTTAGGATCTTCGAACCCCGGAGGTTGTTTAACATATACCAACTCATTAAGTGAACCATTTCGAAATGCACTTTTAACATCCATTTGATGCAAGATGAATTTATGAGTAGAGGTAAATGCAAGTAATATACGAATGGATTCAAGTCTAGCTATAGGAGCGAAAGTTTCACCGTAGTCAAGTCCTTCGACTTGAGAGTAGTCTTGAGCAACCAAACGAGCCTTGTTGCGAATCACTTGCCCATGATTATCTTGTTTGTTCTTGAACACCCATTTGGTTCCAATCACATTATGATCCTTGGGTCTTTCCACAAGGGACCATAATTTGTTTCTCTCAAAATTATGGAGCTCTTCATGCATAGCTTGAACCCAATCTTCATCTTCAAGTGCTTCATACACCTTGATCGGTTCAATATGGGAGATATGATAGTGAATGCCACAAAAGAGCAATAATTGTCTTCGGGTGGACACACTCCTTCCAAGGCCTCCAATGATGTTCTTTTGATAATGAGATTTTTGATGTAATGCCACCGCCTTGCTAGCCATTCGGCGGGCAAGAGCATCTACGGGTCTCTCATTAGGAGGTACATCTTCATCATCTCCTTCATCTTGAGAATGATTGATCCGGGAGTGGGTTGGAGTTCTTAGTAAGGAATCACCAAGGTCTTGAACAACATTATTATTGGGTGGATCTTGATCATTATCTTGATGGTTGTTATTATTTTCAAGGTCTTGAGCTTGTTCTTGGTTTTCCGTTTGATCAATGGTTGATGTAGAGGGCTCCACTTGCGTAGAGCTTGAGTCCACATCCTTTGCCACAAGGGGTTCCTCAATGGGTATAAGAGGACCTATACCCATTCTTCCTATGGCTATGGAGGAGGGCTCATCACCTACATCATCAAGATCAATTTGCCCCACTTGGGAGCCATTATCCTCATGGAACACCACATTCATAGATTCTTCAACACACCCGGTGGATATGTTCTAGACTCTATAAGTGTGGGAATCCTTGGCGTAACCAACAAATATGCCTTCAAAAGTTCTAGGCTCAAATTTAGGCAATTTAGAACCTTTAATGTAAACTTGGCATTTGCAACCAAAAACTTTAATATAAGAGAGGTTGGGCTTTTTACCACCAAGAAGTTCATATGGAGTCTTGTTCATGAATGGACGAAGATAGAGCCGGTTGGATAGATGACAAGCGTTGTTAATGGCTTTGGCCCAAAAGTTATATGGAGACTTGAATTCGGTCATCATAGTTATTGCCATATCAATAAGTGTACGGTTCTTCCTCCCCGCTACACCATTTTGTTGAGGGGTATACGCAGCGGAATATTGGTGTTTAATACCCTCATCACTCAAGAATTCATCCATGGTGTAGTTCTTAAACTCTGTTCCATTGTCACTTCTTATGGCCAAGATGGTTGTATCATGTTGGCGTTGTACTTGAGTAGCCCAATCAATGAATTCCTTTTGAGTTTCACTCTTCTTCTTGATATAGAAAGTCCAAGTGTATCTTATATAATCATCAACAATCACCAAGCAATATTTCTTGCCACCAAGGCTATCATATGTAGGAGGCCCAAACAAATCCATATGAATGAGTTGGAACGGCCGCATTGTATTGATGGTTGTCACCTTGGGATGGTTCTTCTCATGCATCTTTCCGGTAACGCAAGAGCTAAAATGACGATCTTTGGAAAAATTCACTTTTGTTAGTCCTTCCACATGCTCACCTTTCACAAGTGTTTGCAAATTTCTCATACCGACGTGGCCTAACCGGCGATGCCAAAGCCAACCCACGTCGGATTTAGCCATTAGACTTGTGGCAATATGTGTAGTCTCTTTTGAGAAATCAACTACATACATACGGTTTTCCACAAATCCAACAAAGTCTACTTTAAGAGAAATTGTGTGAAGGATAAGCACATGATATTGTCCAAAGACAACGGTAAAGTTGCACTTGCAAAGTTGCAAAACGTAAAGTAAATTATAACCAAGGGACTCAACAAGGAGGACTTTCTCAATGGATGTATCCGGAGAAATGACCACCTTGCCATGTCCTAATACCTTGAGTTCGGAACCATCACCAATAGTGACATGAGATATCTTAAGAAATTGATGCTTTAAGTCATTTAACACTTCTTTGCTTCTGGTCATATGTGCGGAACAACCAGTATCAATAAGCCATGATGACCCTCCGGAAGCACATACCTACAATGAATCAAGTCCTTGACTTAGGTACCCATGTTTTGATGGGTCCTTTTTTGTTAGTCACAAGGGTCTTGGGAACCCAAATAGCAAGGTGATAATCACTACCATATGTGGTGCCAACATATTTTGCATAAACATGTCCATCATTAGATTTTAAAAGCACATAGGATGGATTATATTTTCCCGCGAAATTATTGTGAGAAGAAGTGTCCATAAGAGCAATGCTCTTAGCAAGAGCATCAAATTCATCTTCATCATTAGCCAACTCCCCCTCCTTCACAAAAACAATAGCATTAGTGGAGGGAGTTGACTTATTCTTCTCATTGATCTTCTTGGATGAGAATCCAAATTCAAGTCCTTCTTTACCCACAACTCTCCTTTGATTACTCAAAAGATCATTGCGGTTCTTTTCTCCTTGGATGCAAGAGACTAGACCTTTCTCAAGTTGAGCCTTCAACCTATTGTTCTACACTATGAGGGATGCTTTAACACACAAGGGGTTAGTGGCACAATCATTTACATTTATATACTTATCTTGGGAGATGTCATGTGACTCCTTAAGAACCTTGAGCTCACTCGAGAGTGCCTTGTGACCTTCGTCAAGTTGCTCAAAATCCTTAAGCAGTTCATTGTGACCATTCATAATGTTATCATTTTCATACATACATTCCTTAAGTTTACATAGTACATTATCACGGTCACCCTTCATTTTAGATAAATCTAAAGTGGAGGTTTCCTCAATAGAATCTTTAAGGCATACTGTATTATCTAGAGCTTCCTCAAGCTCCGCTATCCTATTTGCATCATCACGAGTGAAACCCCCAAGTTCACAAATTATTTCTTCATGTTCTTCAATGAGACCATATGCCTTACCAAGTTGAGTCATGAAAGCATCAAAAGCAATTTTATTTTCACCTTCAAGTGATCTCATAATTAAGTTTTGAGAGTTTATTAGCATTTTCATCTTCAAGTTCCTCAACACAATTCAAAAATGATGGAGTAGAGGAAATCAAAGGTTTGAGTGAGGAGGTTACCTTTGGGGATGCACCCTTGGCCATAAGGCACTTGTGTTTGGTGGGACCTTTCTTTTCATTTGGAGTGGAGAAGAGAGAATCCAACGAAGGAGGAATAACCCCAATTGCCATGGCTGCCATGCCCAGTTGTTCTTCTTCATCTTCACTTTCTTCAACTCCGGATAGGTATTCTTGCTCATTAGTCACCATTGCCCTTTGAAGCACCTTCTTCATGAAGTTCTTTTTCTTGGGAACAAAGTTTGTTTTCTTGATGAGCTTTCCACCATTCTCAACTCTACTCTTGTAAGGGAAATCCGCAACGAAGTGCTCACTATCTCCACAATTGAAGAAAGTTCTTGCTTTCTTCATACTTGAGCCATCTTTTCCCTTGTTCTTTGTTGCATTTGATCTAAAGTCTCCTTCCTTCCACCAATTATGGTTGGCAAGAGCCAAACATTCATTGTGTGACAACCTCTTCTCCTTCTTGGATGGCACATAGGTGGATGCACCTTCATCACTTGATTCTTCCTCATCATGAGATGTTGCCTTCAAAGCAAGAGATACTCTTTTCATTCCATTCACACGAGCTGCAACTTCTTCCGAGGATTTCTTCATCATGTTCATGTTGACAAAGGTACCCAATACATCATTGGGAGTTAAATCCATATAGTCCGCTCTTTGATTGGATATTCATCACCATGTTCTCATTGTATGGAATCAAGGTTTGAATTTTTTTCCCTTGAACCAATCATTATCACAATCTTTGAATCCCGCATCAATCATATCCACCATAAGATCCTTGAGTCTTCGATATACATCTTCCGGGAGCTCTCCATCCTTCATGATGAACTGATCTACTTGCCGTTGAAGAAGTGATTTCTTCGAGTGTTGCATGCTCACATTTCCATCGTACATGGCAAGTAAATAATCCCAAGCTTCCTTGGTGTTTGGGAGAGACTGAATGTGCTCAACACCTTCATTGACCATTGCCTTCTCGAGCATGTGCATAGCATGTGCATTGAGTTGTTTATCAATGATCTCACTTGAGGTCAAATTATTGACATCCTTAGGATAGTATCCCTTCTCAATGATTCTCCATATTTGCATTGAAGAGCTACACACATAAGACTTCATAGAAGCTTTCCAATTAGTAAAACGGGTCCTATCTACTAAAGGTGGATTACCAAGATTGTTTACATGTGGGTGTTGAATACTAATAGTAATGTTATAAGCATATCCAAATTGATTTGGGTTTCTATCTTTGAGGGATTCTACTTCATTTTCTATAGAAGGAGATATAGGTTTACCATTTTCATCTAGAGAGGGACTTTCATTTACATTGCTAGATACAGTGTAAGTTTAGTTATTAGCTCCTCCAACCTATCCATCCTCTTATCTTATCGGATTTCTCGGCCATGATATCGATTTGTTTTTTAATCAATGTCTTCGAAGTTACCAAAGATCCGAAGGACCACAAGCTCTTAGAGTTCCAATGAACACAAAGAGTAGCAAGCCCCTCTCACAAATCAAGGGGGAAATCAAATCGCTTTGGTGGAAGTGTAGATCTAGGTCTCCTCTCTCAAATCCTCGAAGGGCTAAGTGTTTGAGTGGCTAGAGAGAGAGATCCATCGATTTGAAGCTTTGCAACAATGGAGATGTTCTTGTTCAGGTCGTGGTACTCTTCTTGAGGTAGAAGAAGGATTTATATAGGTGGACACCAGAACTAGCTGTTGCTGCTTCACTAACCCCGGAGACTCCGGCCAGAGGCCCCGGAGTCTCCGGCCTGGACGGAAACTCCGGTGTATGAAGGTGCCGGAAACACCGGACTGGGCACCCGAGGCTCACACCACTTGCGCAGCAACGAGGCCAAGACCAAATAAAACAGGGCCGGAGTCTCCGGTGCCCTGGTCCCCGGAATCTCCGGTGTCTTCACACCAGAGTCTCCGGCCAGGTACCCCGGAGTCTCCGGACACCATCCTTCAGTCTTTTCTCCTTTTTGAGGGGTCAATCACCGTCTTGTGTTTTCCATCCTTTGACTGTAAGAACACTTAGCACATGGTTAAATATCACTTATGTTGTTAACAAACAGCCAAAATATACTTAGGAGAGAAATGTCCTTTCAGGCATACTACATCAACTCCTTCCCAAGTGGCTTGTTCCCCGACGAAGGAGGCGATGGCCGGCAGGCGATTCCATCTTGCAGTTGCGGTGGAGATGACCTAGGACCTGATTGCATTCTTCTTTTTTGTTCTAAGGTCGTCTATGCTAATTTTTAGGACCAAGCTATAATTTTCCTACTTTGTTGAGGTCTTATCTGTAATTTGTACTTCCACCGTCTGGTATTAATGCAGCTGTGAGGCACTTCGGTGCCTCTACCCATTAAAAAAACATGTCTATTGTAGTATCCCTAAATTTTTTTCGAATATATAAATATGAAAAGTAACATCAAAATTAATGTATATGACCGTGCAAGATAATATGAAATATTCTTATTCTACCACATCTAAATAGTCCTCTAAAAAAAAGTGTAGCTCATATCCGAATAGCAGACTAGGCATGGGTTCAAATTCTGTGGGCAGATTTAGTTACTCTTATTTATTTCGCTGACCATCTAGTAAGAGAATCTCCAGTCGGGGCGCTAATAGGGCCGCCAATAGCTCTATTAGGCGCGTCGGACGAAATTTGGCGCCCAATCGCGGCGCCAATAGCCCGGTTTCGTCCGGCGAGGCCCAATAGCTCGTCCGGCACACCCACCCACGCCCTCCGCGGAGGGAGCTGGTTGGGTGCGTCGGACGAAGCGAGGGTGACGCCCCGTCGAATCCCCAAGGCGCGGACCAGTCTTGGCACACAAGAATCCTCCAAATCGTCGTCCTCATTTCCTCGTCGTTCCCATCTCTATTTCCTGTCGCGGCCACCTGGTTGTCCTCCCACCGCGCCTCCCATACCAAACGACGGAACGCCGAACATGATATCGAGAGTGAATGCGCAAGTAGAGCCACAGTGCGTGCCAATGGCATCTCCTCTCCTCTTTGCCTCCTCCATTGAATTCCTCTCGTCTCCCTCTCCGAGGACACCTACTCCATTGAACGCCATGATGAGGTGGGTACGTCTGCAACTCTGCATGCAGCTTAAATGGTGCTGTCCGTTACCGCGTGTTTGCAGAGAACAGTCTGAGATCAGTGTGAGGTAGTAGAAGACAAGGAGCGGCAGAGTTAACATCGACAGTGGGAGGAGCACAGTGTACGCTTCATCACATGACGTGAACCTGGTTGGTTGGATGGACCAGACCAGCTGCTCGTACTACACTTCGCCACAGTGTTACAGCTAGTGTACATGTTTCTTACGAGTACACTGAACAGACCAGCCATTGATAAGATTTTATGTACTAGTGAGAGATTCTATGGTTTGTCGTTCAACAGTTTCTACTTACAATAGGCAAAGCATCAGTTGCTTCCACCCAGGTATCGACGATGGAAAAATATATACTCCATCCATTCGTAAGCATAAGCCGTATTTTGACTGTCCAGGTTCAAGTTTGAACTAAATTTGCTTACAGTATTTCATCAATAGTCATAAAATAGGGCTAGCTGATAAAATGCTCTTTTTCTTTTTTGCTATTCCATGGTAAGATATCGCACTGTAGTAACTGCCCATGTCCAAATCGGTGGGGGAGTACGGTAGTTGTCCTTCAACATCTCTCTTAGACTCGATGATATTCCTCAAAAGTCTCCAAAGTTATGCATGGCAGAGAGGTTGACTTGCTCGCTTGTGAGTTGCCAACTCCGTAGTTGATAGCTAACAAGAGGACAGTGACATGAAGGTAGTTTTCTCAAAGGGGAACGCTGAGCGTTCCCGGGGGATCAAAATATCTGATCCTCCGGGTCGCTAGCCGTCCGATTAAAACCCTCATAACCGTATGTAACGTCTAGACCTCAGAACTATACAATGAAGTTTTGTGCAACCGGTTATGCTACATAATCGAAGGTTACTGGGGTTACCAATCCCAGGCCATAATCGGCAACGCAACACAACACTTCGATCATGCCATAATCTCAGACATAGCTATCATGTATAGTAGAGAGATCAAGACTGCGGAACAACTGGCACATCACAGACTCTACGACACAAATAGATCATATAGCAACTCTTATATGAGAAAGATACAAATTACACAAAAGGGGTCACCGACCCATCAGTACATCAAACGGAAGCAAAATAGTGTTGTCTAGTATAACAAGATCCAAATATATGGCGTGAGAGGCCTACACATAAACATAACCCAGCCAGCTTGTTCCGACGTCCCAAGCTGCCACCTGGAAACCCCGAACTACTCGTCGATGTCCAAGAAGAAACCACCTGTGTGCTCGGTGTCGTCCTCCTCTGAAACAAGTTATAAAAGTAGCAAAGAGAGAGTGAGTACGACGTACTTGTAAGTTTAGTATGGCGATATAGGCCCAATGATGACGGAGGCTCTAAAGCTGTATAGTAGTTATTTTGCATAAAGCTAGTTTTCATAAACCAAGATATAATGACCCATGGCATCGACTACTCAGAGTATTTTCATAAAGGGGATAAGAGAGTAAACTTTCGTCTGTGGTTCTCATCGAACCAACTTGTAGCCAGAACCACTCATATCAATCAAAGGCACTCCCTCGAATCCCCCTCGAGGAAATGAACCTTTTATCACTCGTTGAAATGCAACCTCTAGCTGCCAAATTAATTAATTATGTTAAGGTTCTCTATGATCCCGTAAATCCATTCCCAAGGCGTCCATAACCGTGGACACGGCTTTTCGAAAAGATTAAACCCTGCAAGGGTGTACTACTTTACCCATTGGTACCGTCCGGCTCGCCTAGTTAGCTCTCTTCCGGGGAAAGCTGGCAAGTGGGCGTGGTTAAGCCTTTACCTCGCGTGAGACTATCCAAAAATCATCTGTGGCGACAGGGCAAGTTTACCCAGCCTATTTCAGCCCTTCCCCCATCGCCACGACCTAACACCACACACACACCCTCTTTTTCGCGCCTTCGTCCACCTGCAACTCACACACAAATGGAAAGCGCAAATCTAGAGGATCCTTGGATACGCCCGCACAAGTTATTCAGTTAGTAAGGAGCCCATACCCCCACCAATGGCAGCACGTTCAAACCTTGGTTCCGAAGACAGGAACTCGCACCTAGGGGCAAGAATTAGGCAACCCACCATCCCCGATGGCAACTCATCCAAGCCTTTTAAGTAATTTAATTAAATACCAACAGCAACCACCATGTCCGAACATTCCATCAACATCACAATTATGGAATTTAAACAACGGACATAAATAGCATTTGACTAAGCATAGCTAAGCGTATGTAAACAACTATTATAACTTTGTCACCGGCCAACACATCAAGCCTATGGTTCATAGGAGGGGAAGCATGTGATGGTTCGGGGAAAACATGCATTCATAGGATACTCTAGTATTGACCAAAATTGACATAGAATCGAATGCAATATTATGGTGGATAAAATAAGTTTATAAAACAATAGGATGCTAGATGCCAAGAAGGTTAGGTTATCTCTTGCCTTACTGCCGGGGCGTGTAGTACGGCTCGACGGGGTAGGTAGGGCTAACCTCAACTCCGGAATCTATCGATACCCAAGCAAATATAGAAGAACAAGTAAATAACACGAAGACTAGTGCAATGCACAATCATGATGGTATGTCAATTTCATGCAATGATAACATCATATAATTTAACTAACACAATTAAATAGGGTGCCAAATAATTAGTGCAATTATTTGGAAGCAACCCCATATTTAACTTAATGGCCACATTGTTCATACATTTATTAAATTACTCAAAGTGGTTTAAATATGCATGAACATGACATGATTAGATAGATATTATTCTTCCGATCATTTTGGTACCTCATTTGTGAATTTCCAATTATCGATGAATAAAAAGTGAAATAAATAATTAATTGAATTTAATTCTTTTAATCAATTAAGAATAACTTCAAAGGAAAATTTGCGATCATGATTTGATATTAGCCTGGTTTGATAGCATTGGAAGTGCTGATCACATTAATATTTTATTTACAAATTTTGGTTAATTATTTAACAAGTTATGAATTTTCCCGAATTAGGAATTATTCATGCCATTTTAGGAATTCTTAAATAAAGGCAAAATATTTTATTCAAAAGAGTAAGACAATGTTACCAATAGATAGGTAATGTGTTTCTAAACAATTTGATATTTGATTTGCCAAATTTGGAGCATTATTCCGGTAGTTATCAGTTGTTTAAATGGTTGTATTTTCCAAAAAGGAAAAATAAAAATAGCCAGACAGGCCGGCCTCATGCCGGCCAGGCTCCCGAAGCCATCGGCCTTTGGCCGGCATAAGCTGGGCTTCCAGGCCGGGAGGGTGGCCGAGGCTGCCGGCCCAGACCGGTGTGTCCAGGCCGGGCACCAGGCCAGGCCCCAGGCCAGGCAGGCTCCCGAAGCCATCGGCCTTTGGCCGGCCCAGGCTGGGCTTCCAGGCTGGGAGGGTGGCCGAGGCTATCGGCCTCGTGCCGGCCCAGACCGGTGTGTCCAGGCCGGGCACCTGCCCGAGACATCCGGCCTTCGGCCGGCCGGGCTGGTGTCTAGGCCGGGCGCACTGTGCCGGCGTGAAACGGCGGTGAGGTGCGGTGACCGGCGGCGGAAGAGGGAGAGGGGGAAGCGGGAGAGGGCCTAAAAGGGTGCGGTGCTCACCCTGGTTGCTTGTGGGTGCTCCTCGACGGCGGGGGTGGATGGCGTTTGATGGAATCGAGCTCGCCGGAGCTCGGTCGGGGTTGAGGTAGCCGAGGACGGAAACGACGAAAACCGGGCTCCCCGATCTGATTCCTGGAACGGGGAGGAAGAGGAGGATGCGGCGGAGGCGTTTGCCGGCGTCGATCTGCTCGGGGATCCCTCTATCGGCGGCACTATGGCGGCGGGCGCGAGCTCGAGGTTGACAGTGGCGGGAGCACACAGGGAGAGAGGGAGAGAGCAAGGGGAAAGAGCAGGTGAGGAGCAGGTGAGGAGCAAGGCGTCGTGGGCGTCCTCCTTCGCGTCCTTGACCACGGAGAGGGGGGGTCGCGGAGTGGGGGCACGGCGGCATGGCAGCACGCGGCATGGCGCCAGTGCCTCGTGGTACTGTGGCGACAGGAAGGGGACGGCGTTTTTGCAAACCCCCCTCCCCCTGTCTAAAATCCATTTTCTGATTTTAAAACAGCAGGTTTTTAGCTATTTAAATGAGCCATTTAAGCAATTTCAAAAATTCTGGAAAATTTCATGTGGCCTCCCCTTGTCGTTTAGAAGCTCCACAAAATTTGATGTGGCAAAATAAAAAGTTTTGCACAACATTTGTTCATAGGGTTTGAATAAGGTCATTTTTAATAATTTCCAAAATCCAATAACTTGGTTTACTTAACATTTCAATAAATTATAAAAATATTTATGGAGGCTCATAACCTTATAAGGAAGCTCCCCATAATTTTATTTTTAATTTTGGGAGGGTTAACTTGGTCTCAAAAATAGGAATAGAATTGAGCCAATTTGAATTCTCAATTTTATTTCCTTGCTTGTTGATAATTTGCCTTTACCAAATAAATATAATTTAATGATTGAAACTTCCTGGACAATTTGGAAGTTCTAAATTAATTGTTTGCCAAGTTGAGCAATGCATTTGGTTTGGAGGTTTGTGGAAGGTTTGCTTCCCCATTTTAAGTGTTGCCAATTGTTGATTGTTAGGAGAAGCAATTTCATATGCATGCCATGATGCAAAACAAGAATGCAAAAAGTGAAAAAATTCTTCGTATTTTTCAGTACAAAGCTGGGGATGTTACACCGTGTGATCAGAAAACCAAAAGAACCAGCCTGTCTACAACGCATGCGTTGACCGTACAGAAAATTCCTCTCCGCGCAGGGAACACAACAACGCCCATCCCGCACCTCGATGTTCCCCTGCTGCCGCACAGCTCGACCAATGCCTTCACAAGCTGTGGTGAAAACTCATCGTATCGTCGACCACCGTTTGTCGAAGCACCGCCGTCCACGACGGGCAGAACCGTCGGCCATCGTTGTAGCAACCCCAATTGGGACGGGTAGCATCGCTGTCCAGGGCTGGCAGCACCGCTGGCACCCAATTGTAGCATCCCAAGTCCGACGAGCACCATGACGCAGCGCTTGCAGCACCGTCGGCCACCGGTGAAAGCATTGCCTACCTTCATTTGCAGCACCGCCGCCAATGGCCGAAAGTACTGCCGCCTACCTACCGGAGCACCGCCGCCGGCCATGGTAGCACCGCCGCCGACCTATGGTAGCATCGCTGCCCCCGCATGGTAGCACCGCCACTGACCTAGGAGAGCATCGCTGCCTCCCCACGGGAGCACCGCCGCTGACAGACGGTAGCACCGCCGCTGACCTAAGAGAGCATCAATGCCTCCCCATGCGAGCACCGCCGCCTCCCAATGGCAGCACCGTCACGGGAGCACCACTTCCCTCCCATGGCAGCAGCGCCGCGCGCCGCTGGTAGCATCGCCGGCAGCCCCAACTAGTAGTGCCCGCCGCCACTCGTAGCATCGCATCCCACCACTAGCAGCGGCGACGCCGCCACTTGCAGTCCTGGCAGCAAAACGTTGGGTCGCCAGCGCCTGCCGTCCAGCAATGTGCCCTTGACACCATCCATGGTGGAAGCTCGGCGTCCTCGAGCTCGACGTCGCCCACGTCGTAGTCGGTGAAGATGGTGGGGCTGTATGTGCAGAGGGAGCGGTGGGGTGCCGTTGTCGGTCATGCGGTGGGCGGCAGAGAACGCCGTTGTCGGTCATGCGGTGGGCGGCAGAGAACGCCGTCGTCGGATGGTGGCGCGCGGCCATGGCGACGGCAGCGCGTGGCTGGAAAAATCATCGACGGTGTTCCCTTTTCATCTCCATGGGTGAGCTTGCGATGGGGAAAAGCACGATTGGAAAGGAATAGTGTGGCTGGAAGGGATAAGGAATAGGTGAGCCATTGGTGGACCCCACGATGGACGCGTGTCGAGAGGAGGAGGTGGAGAACGCGTCGTCACGAGCCCCCGGAGGATTATTAGCGTTTTCCTTTCTCAAAACCATGGCTAGCCTAAGACTCGGTTTGGCGGCTCGGTTTTTGTAAATTCAAAGTGTTCCGAAAATTATAGTGTATTTCAATGCATGGGTAAGTAGTACAACAGTTTTCACAAAACCACCGTCATTCGAAAAATGTGGTCCGAACCTATTTTTTTAATACTATAAAAATACCTCAGTCTTTTGAAATACCATGGTTTCAAAACCATGGCATTTTATGGTAGCCAAACACCTCCAAATATAGAGTTTTCAAACAAGCCCTAAGTTTGATCATCTTTGTACTTAATTACAGAAATATGAGGGAGGCGATAAAAATGCCCTAGACTAAAATTCCTCAACAGGGTTGTCTCGTTCAATCGACACTTGCTACAAAAGAAATTGTGTTAAAATTGCCAGAAACAACTTGAAATGGCATTCCCTTCAATGGGCTAAAAATTGAAGTATGGACATCTAAGTATGATTATTCCGTGTAATGTTTTCAGAATATTTTTTGCACTAGAAATTTCAGCCAAGTATGAGTTCCAAGAACAAATTCTTAAAACATTTTATCTTCAATACCAACTTATACTACCTCTGTTCCATAATATAAGCATTTTTTAGCAAGCTAATTTAGCTTGCTGATTTGGCTGAAAACTGCAGTAAGCTCATTGATTATGTTTACTTTCACTATATTTGTAAGAAAAAATAATTAGCACTTGAAATTTCAGATAAAAATATTTTAGATAAGAATTTTCCATTAGTTTTCATTCTCTCTTTGATACTTGCCTACATTGGGATGATATTTTAATAATGGCGCCATCTCATTATGTTTATTTTTCTGTAATAATTTTAGAATTTTCTAGAAATACTTTGAATTTTGAACTGAAATTCAAGTTCTTGCAGCTTTCGACCGGTAAACATGAGCCGATATTCTTTGTTATTTTACTTAGTGACAAGATGCATGCATTCATGTGTAATCATTTTTATCATGCCACTTGTTGATTATCCACTTGATTATGACTTGGTAGTACGTAACAATGGCATCTTACATTCTTACAAACATGGATCAGATCAAACTGATTATCTCTTCGGAAATTGATTGGTTTGCTTACCTCCGTACAACAACATCACACACCACCGTACAGTTTGGGCAGGAGTTACTTGATTGGGTTGTTTTGTCAAAACTCAAAAAAAAAAAAAGAGAGAGAGAAATGAGAAGGTAGCAATGTGTCAATTACTACATACGTGCATCGTAACAAGCGACCGGTATAAATGAACGGTCTGTGGGTCGATCTGAGGCCGAAGTTCCACATGTACACCTCATGTGCTGGTCCTCAATTTATCACTCATACCGTCGTACGAAAGCATCTATCATATAATATCCCAGCACGTACCGTGACGTGCGAAATAAATGATGAGACATGCATACCTCGACGCGCCGAGCTACGGCCTGGAGTATATATGGATCGGGACAGGCAAGAACCTTAGGTAGCTAACCCATACCGCCATCAATGGCGTCTTAAGCTGCAAGCTCGAACTGGCCTCCAATTGCACGTGTATGGAGCAATGATCGAGCATGGACTAAGAGAATGTATCCATGTTCTCATGTATATTGTTTTCTTGACATCATGTGTAATACAAGTTGATTCTCATATATGGCAGATTATCGATTCTTTAATATCCCGATGATACAATCCTTTTTATGGAACATGACATCGAAAAAGCTCGGAACCTAAAGTTAATTCTATCGGCATTCGAGCGATTATCGGGTCTAAAGATAAATTTCCATAAAAGCGAATTGTTTTGTTTTGGCGAGGCCCGGGATGAAGCCTCTGTGTATGCTGAGCTTTTTGGGTGTGCACAGGGCCAATTTCCTATCAACTACTTGGGGATTCCGATTCGTTATCGGAGGCTCACAAATGTTGAATGGAAGTTGGTGGAGGAAAGACTTCAGATTCGTTTAAATAGTTGGAAAGGTAAACTCCTATCCCTTGGAGGAAGATTGGTTCTCATTAATTCAGTACTGACAAACATGGTGCTGTATATAATTTCCTTCTTCCAGTTACCTAAAGGGGTCTTGAAAAGATTGGATTATTTCCGCTCAAGATTCTTTTGACAAGGGGATAGTGAGAAGAAAAAGTATCGACTGACTAAATGGAGTGTGGTTTGCCGGCCAAAAGACCAAAGAGGGCTCGGTGTTCATGACCTTGGAGTCAAGAATAGAGCTCTACTTGGTAAATGGTTATTCAAACTTCTTTCGGAAGATGGAATTTGGCAGACACTCATAAAAAGGAAGTATGTGGGGGAAAAAGCTGTATCCCAGGTTGTTTGGAAGCCTGGTGATTCACACTTCTGGGCTGGTCTTATGGCCACAAAGAAATATTTCTTCCCACATGCTTCTTTCTCCATTAAGAATGGTTCGGAGATTCGGTTCTGGGAAGATAGGTGGCTAGGCCAAACTACTCTTCGTGAACAGTATCCGGCTCTATATGATGTGGTGCGTTACAAAGGCGATACATTGGCTAAGGTGCTGGGTACATCCCACCTAATGTATCGTTCAGAAGAACGCTATTAGGGCCTCGAGAAGCAGCTTGGAATGCTTTGCTGCTTCGGTTGGACTCCGTCCAACTCTTGGAAGGCCCTGATGAACTTCGATGGTTTCCAACTAAGAATGGTATTTTCTCGGTTGCTTCCATGTATAGAGTTCTTATCCAATCTGATGTTCCGGTTGATTCTAATAAGAAAATTTGGAAGATGAAGATACCACTCAAAACAAAGGTGTTTGCATGGTATCTTCGTCGCGGAGTGATTCTTACAAAAGACAACCTTGCCAAGCGCAACTGGCATGTGAGTAAAAAGTGTGTCTTCTGTACTCATGATGAGTCCATTAAACACCTTTTCTTCCAATGTGAGTTTGCTCGGTCTATATGGTCAGCTGTCCAAATAGGTTCTACCTTATATCCCCCGCAGAGCGTTGCCAATATTTTTGGCAACTGGCTAAACGGGGTTGATCCTAGGTTTAAATTACTTATTAGGGTGGGAGCGATTGCCGTTATTTGGTCGCTTTGGCTGTGTAGAAATGACAAGGTTTTTAATGACAAATTTTTTTCTATTCTGCAGGTTATCTACCGTTGCACAGCTACACTCCGATTATGGTCGGTCCTTCAGCGTGTGGAGCACCGGGAGTTGTTCTTGGAGGTATCGTCGCGCTTGGAGGCGGCAGCCAGGGAGCTATTCTCCCGGCATGGATGGTCGCATAACCTGCGGATCAGCTCTTAGTTACCATGGGCGGCTTTACAATTTCTCATGATGATATGTAATCCGCTTTTTTTCTTTCTGTTGCTTTGGATACGCTGGACGGTTTTGGGCTGTGTGCATCTTAGTTATGCAGAGGCCGGGTGTATTGCTTAATACTCTTTAAATATTAAAATCCCTTTATCCAAAAAAAATATAGCAAAAAATGTATGCGAAAATCTGTTTTGCCTCATACGTATATAGATGCCCTCACTACCAAAACAAGCTCACCCCGCTATTTTTCTCTCCCAAGACAAGCTCCACCTCCTGCCCGAGGAAAAAAATCCATGGCCGATGCACACTCCTCGCCGTGTATGTCCCTGCTATGGATCTGGTGCCTAAGAAAGAGCTCACCCTGGAGGAAGAGCCAGCGAGTCGCAGAAGCGGCGCAACTGGAGGAAGCGGGTCAAGTCAAAAGAGGTAGCAACAATCGCAAAGCGTGATGCCTCGATAATCGAATTGCAAGATACATTAAAGGTGTTCATGGTCGCTAAGGAGGTGTCATGCGATAAGCAGGAAGAGATGGAAGAGAGGAAACACCTAGAGGAAGAGAAGGAAACGAAGAACTTCTTTGAGAAACAAAAGAACAGACTCGAGATTGATGAGAGACCAATGCCCGAACAAGAGCCAAGCAAGTGGAGGTCAAGCAAAAGGAGGTAGAGCTCGTGATACAAGCTGAGGAGGCCTAGATTATGGCGGTCGATGCGAGCGACCTGACCCAGACAAAAAGGTCTTGGTACTTGAAGAGGCACAAGATGACGATCGAGAGAGATGTATGATCATCTTTCATATTTCTGTGTTTCCCACATGCGGGGCTCGTGCAATTCTTTTGGTACAATATTGTATACCGACATGGCATATATTATATTGGTACTATGTCAAATGATAGATTTATTTCTATCTCATTTGTTAAAAAACACCAAATGAAAGTTGCGGCCAAAATGATTAAAAAAAGTACAGGGCGGACCAAATGGGTCGTCATGTTGGGTGCACTAGCCTGGAAAGGACGGACAAGGGCCGGACACCTATCCGCCTGGCTATCCAAACGGACTAAAAGCAGACACATTTTCTTTCCATTTTGGGTCGGCTCATTGAAGTTGTCCTTAGGATTTGGTCACACATTCTGTCAACTACCCTTCCAGATCACTAGAAGCCAAGAACACGAACTTTTCTATTGGTAAAGGATGTGCATTTTATCAATTATCCCCCCCACCCCCACAGTAACAACAATAACAGAGTGATTTTGTATAGAAATACATATTAACATTATGTCCCATAAACCACGTACTATTTGGATTGACTATTCGTAAAATTTCAAACTTGGATAATTAAACTATACCTTGCATATCTCAAAGGAGAGAAGATATATGATTCTTTGCGTGCATGCCAGCATGCATCAAGGTGGTGATTTTTATGATGTCACTTGCTGATTATCTACTTGGTTATGATTTAATTTGTACTCCCTCCGTTCGGGATTGTTGGGTGAAGAACTTTTTCAGATATTTCAGAATTATAAGGATCGAGTATTAAATATCCTTAATTCCTCTGCTAGATATTTAATTCTTGGGTTAACTTCCTTACAAACAGCTAGACCAATGCATGCAATCCTCCTCCTCTGGTAACTGGCCTGAAATTCTTTCCACTAATCATTCCCCTGTTTAATAGCAACAGTTTTAAATGTCACGAAGAGGCGGAGAGTAATTATAGTGAGAGAAACAAGATAGTTAATTTCATTTTCTTAATCCGTGCGAATTAACCCTCAACCCCTACAATCTCGACGGGGTAGCACAGAACAATGACATCTTACTGACGGTGTGTGTAGGAAGAATAGAGTTGCGAAGCTAGTAGTAATATGTCAGTCACCACATACGTGCACCGTAAAAACCGGCCGGTAGAGAAGAATGATCCGTGGGTTGATCTGAGCCTCAAGTTGCACAAACATCTCATGTGTCCGTTCTTGATGTGTTACGGGAGTCAGTGTACCCCTGTAGGTGACGAACCAAATAAATGACCTCACATGCATCGACATGCCATTCATGCTAAGCCATAGTACCACCTATGAATCAGGACATCCTAGGCAACCATACCGCCATCAATGGCGTCACACGGTCCCAAGCTCAAAGCTCATCAAACTGGCCACCAATTTGCACTGTTGTTAGTTGACATACCCTCGTTGTTAGCTTATATCCGATTGTATGACAGTGCACGTGTATGGAGCAACGAGCATGGGCCCTGTCAGGTTTATCAGATACTGAAATGAGTGAACCAACACACTTCTAGATATATCCAAATCAAGCTAAAGCATCTTATACTTAGGAGCGGAGAGAGTATATTGACTCATTTACAAGCTTATTCGTTTACTTAATTGCCTCATCATATTAGACCTGTAAGACTACTGGCATTAGAAACGGCGACTGGTTGATCATATTAGTCAAACCAGAGTTTATGACCTAGCCGCCTAATAAGAGAACGTCAAGGTTCAGGTCAAGTTGGTTGACGGGATAGTAGGATTTGGTCGCATGGACTCTGTCAGTTAGTCAACTACCCTGTCTGGATCACTAGAAGCCAAGAACATACTTTTCTAACAACTTCACAATCATTCTTCCACACTAGCCACTTGAATTTAAGCAATATAATCATTCTTATTGGCTAACCTTATCACAAATGTCAAGTTTTTTACCGGGCCAGAAATATCATTTCATAGTAGTAATACTAGCATCGGTAGCTACCAAATTAAGTGGTAGGTAAGTGTGATCAATGGGTGCCTGCTGCCTTCCCTAGGAACCCTGCTGAGACAGAACGGGTAAGCTATTGGTGAAAATGAACAAAAATAACCTTTGAATGAAACTTTAATACAAAATAAACCTATTTCAAAACTATTTTCAAAACTAACCCTTCTTGGTAGCGCCCGCACGAGGGGCGTTATGCAACATAGGGCAACGCCGGCGTAGTGAGCGCTATGGTATTGCCAGCGTGGCCAGATGGGGCCCAGACCCCGGTTATGTAGCGCCGGCCATGCCGGAGTTGAACTTACTAGTTCAACTCCGGTCAAGGGGGCGCTACCCTATCCGCATCAGTTTATTGGCTCTAGTCGCGGATGATGAGCCACTTTTCTGTTCATCCCGAGGCAGAAAACCCATCTCTCTCTCCCTCTTAGAGCAACTCCAGCCAGCCCCCCAGGAGCACTTTCTGGCCGCCGGCGAACGAAAATCGTCCCAGTCGCGCCCCCAGATCGTTGTTTTTCGCCGGATATAAGCAAAAGATTCCCCCGGCGTCCCAACATGAACCCAGCCCTTTGGGTTTCAGCTAGGGGCGCCGGTGAAGCATTTGTATGCAAAAAAGGTCCACTGTCAGCCACTATGGCCCTCTCTCTCCTCCTTTTCTCCTCTCTTCTCTCTCCTCTCTCCTCCCTTTTCTTCCACCTGCCGCGCTCCGCACATCCTCCCGGCCAGCAGCACCAGCACGGCAGCACCTCCAGGCCAGCAGCACCAGCACCTCCCGTCGGGCGTCGCCGGGCGTCCCTCACGCCGTCGCCGCTCGCCGCCGAGTGGGGGAGCGCAGAGGCCGCGCCCGAGCCAGGCCGCTCTCCCCTGCTCGCCGCCGCACGGGGGAGCGCCGAGGCCGGCCCGAGCCAGGCCGCTCTCCGCTGCTCGCCGCCGCACGGTGGTGGCGGCAGCCAAGGGGCCTGCGCCGGTGGATAGACACGGCGCCGGCGGCCTCCTCCTGGACGGACACGGAGAAGCGTGTGGCCGGCCCGTCCCGCACGCGCACCTGCAGCGGCTGCTGGCCAGCCTGCCGCCGTCCTCCTCACGCGTCGACGCTGATGGGAAGCAGGTTGTTCCCCAACGCTGCCGCCCTGAACGTCGGCTCGTCCTTCTCTGCTTCGAGCTGGCAACGATGACGTCGCCGTCGAGCCGTCGACCTACGCCACCCCGAGTGTAACAGCCCCAGT
The DNA here is from genome assembly GCA_012064385.1 of Puccinellia tenuiflora. Taxonomy (NCBI): domain Eukaryota; kingdom Viridiplantae; phylum Streptophyta; class Magnoliopsida; order Poales; family Poaceae; genus Puccinellia; species Puccinellia tenuiflora. The sequence goes on from QRDG01001945.1 coordinate 115,157, forward strand.
TTGGAACCTGAAAATGTGAATAAATTTTTCACTTTTTCTTTTCATATTGCATCATGGCATCCATATTTAAATTGCTCAACATGGAATGATGTTAAAGTAACAATTGATAAATCAATGATGGGGAATATTATTGGACAAACCAAATTCAAATTGAGCTTTCATATTTGTCCAGGAAGTTCTAATAAATTCAAATATGTTTGTTGCAAAATTAAAGCAATTGCCAATTCAAATAATTAAATAAAGCCCAAAATGCAAGTGAGCAATTCTAAAATAATTAACACATGAAATGTTTTCCAAATGGGCTGAAATTTTTATGACAGCTTCCAAATATAATATATTGGCTCTGTGAATTTTTCCAGAATTTTTAAAAATGTTTAAGGGCCTTATTTAATTGCCTAAACCCTACTGGTTTAAATGAAAAAGAGAAAATATTAAAAACCTGACAGGTGGGCCACCCCTGTCAGTCTCTCTCCCCTCCCTCCTTCTTCCTGGCGCCACAGGGAAACCACTGGCGCCATGGCCGCGCCTCGCCGTGTCCTCCTCTGCTGCTCCCTCGCGCCTTGGCCCCCCTGGTGGATAAGAAGGCTCCCCGCCGCGCCCTGCTCTCTCTCCCCCTCTTTTTCCCCCGCTGCAGGAAACCCTAACCCTAACGGCGCCATGGCCGAGACCTAGCTGGAGCCGCCGCCGCATCGCCGTCGATCCCGACCACCTCAGGACAAGCCGAAGGCACCAGGAGCTCCGCCGTGACCTCTTCTACCTCCACGCCGACGGAATCGAGCCGGGAGCCTGGGAATCGTCGACATCGTCCCCGTCTTCTTCCTTTCCGTCCGCCGGCCGCCGTGCACGATTGTCGCCGGTACCCGGCCTCCCCCTTCACCGCCGCGACCACCCACACATCGAGGGTGAGCTGGCGACCCTCCTGGACACCTCCGTCCTCCTCCTCTCCCCCTAGTTCGTAGCTGCCCACGGATGCCGACGCCGGTCGCCGCTTGTCGCCGTCCTGCCCGTCGCTCCGGCGACCAAAACCTAGCGGTGCCGCCCGTTCCTGACACGCCGTGGTGAGGCACCTTTATTGCGCCCAGTAGCTTGGCCCCTAGTCCCCTCCGTCGTCGTCTCCATGTGCGGCCGTGCCGTCGGTCACCGCGCGCTCGGCGCCGGTCGTGGCATCGTGCCGGGGTCAAACCGACCGTGGGCCGCTGCGCCAACGTAGCCGCTGACGTGGGCCTGGACCCAGCCGTCAGCCTCTGTGGCTAGCTCGGGCTGGGTACAAAACGGTTCGGCCCGTTTTTCTGGAATTTAAATAAAAAGACAGAAAATGAATCCAAACTCTGAAATTCAATAACTTTTGAACCACAACTCAGAAAAATACAAACAATATGTCAAAATGTTTAGAAAAACAATATCTATCTATTAGTGTCATTTCTATGATCAACTAAAATTATTAATTTGCCTGTAATTAATATATACTAAAATGGCAGAATTAAAACATGGTTTAAAAAATTCATAACTTGAAGAATAATTATCCAAAAATTATGAATGAGGTATCAAAATGTTCGGTAAACAATGAACTACTAGTTTATGTCATTTGAGAGAATTGTAGAATTAAATTTTGTCTGTTTATAATAATTAATTAAAATGGCAGATTTAAATCACATTTTGGGAAATTGATAACTTGTTAAATAATAACTCAAAATTATGTTTAATAGCCCAAAATGATCAGCAACTCAAGGGCTGTTTACCTATGTTAAGTTCACAGCATGAAAACAAACTTTCCTTTGATGTCCTTTTGAATTGGTTAAAATGATTAAAATTGAATAACCATTTAATTCGTCATTTCTTCATCGTTAATCGAAAAATTGCAAACGAAGTACCAAAATGATCAGGAGAACAATACCTATCTAATAATGTCATTCTCATGCATGTAGAACTCATATTTTAGGACTGGATATTTTGGATAAATGCCTAGTTCACCAAGTTAAATATGGAGATATAACCCGTTAATTGCAATAATTATTTAGGGGTTCCATTTAACTTGTGGGACATGTCCAAGACCATTTCAGTGCATAATTTGACTATCTCATCATGAGTGTGCATTGCACCTTTTGTATTCGGGTTATTTATTTTGTTCTCCTGTTATTGTTTGTGTTCTGGTAGATTCAGGAGTTGAGGTTCCACCGCAATACCTCGACGATCCGCGCGACCAGCACTATCAGCAAGGCAAGAGATAACCTAACCTTCTTGGCATATAGCATCCTATTGTTTATAGAAGTATTTATCTACCATAATATTGCATGCGATTCCAATATCAACTTTTGATCAAGATATAGAGTATCCTATGATATGCATTGTCCCCCTAAACCATCACATGTTTCCCCTCATATGAACCATAGGTTTGATGTGTTGGCCGGAGACAAAGGGATAATTGTTGTTCGTATGCTTAGCTATGCTTAGCCATGCTTAGTCAAATGCTTTATGGTCCGGTGATTTATTTCCATTATTATAAAATTGATGGAATGTTCGGACATGGTGGTTACTTGTGTTAAATAATAAAATGCTAAAAGGCTTGGATGAGTTGCCATCGGGGATGGTGTTTTGCCTCATTCTTGTCGCCTAGGCTGAGAGTGCTTTTAGCTAGAACCAAGAACCGAGCGTGCTTCCAACGGTGGGGGTATGGGCCCCTTACTAACCGAATAATTTGTGCGGGCGTATCCAAGGGTCCTCTAGTTTGCTATTTCCTTTTGCGTGTGAGTGTGTGGGTGGAAAAGAAACGATGAGGATGGTGGTGTTTAGGATGTGGCGATGGGGGCAGGGGCTGAAATAGGCTGGGTAAACTTGTCCTGTCGCCACGATGACCCTTGGATAGTCTCATACATTGTAAAGGTTTAACCGCGCCCGCCCTGCCGGCTTTCCCCGGAAGAGAGCTAATTGTATAGGCAAGGGGTCGGACGGTACCGGTGGGTAAATTAGTACACCCCTGCAGGGTTTAATCTTTTCGAAAAGCCGTGTCCACGGTTATGGACAATTCTTGAGAAAGGCGGATTAGCTCATAGAAAACATGAACATAATTAATTAATTTAGCAGCTAGAGGTTGCAATTCAACATGTGACAAAAGGTTTATTTCCTCGAGGGTGATTCGAGGGAGTGCCTTGGTGGAGATGAGAGGTTCTGGTTACAAGTTGGTTCAATGAGAACCGAAGATGAAAGTTTACTCGCTTATCCCTTTTATGAAAAACCCTCTGAATAGTCGAATGCCATGGGTCATTTATATCTTTTTAAATGAAAACTAGCTTTATGCAAAACAACTACTATACCGCTTTAGAGCCTCCGTCATCATTGGGCCTATATCGACCTACTAAACTTGCGAGTACGTCATACTCAGTCTCTCTTTGCTGCTTATTAATTGTTTCAGAGGAGGACGACACCGAGCAGACATGTGGGTTCTTTGTTGACATCGATGAATAGTCTGGGGTTCCCAGGTGGCAGCTTGGGACGTCTCGAAACAAGCTGGCTGGGATTTGTTATGTGTAGGCCTTTTATGCAATAATTTGGATCTTGTTGTTTCGAACAACCTAAATTTGCTTCCGCTTGTTGTACTATTGGGTCAGTGACCTCTGATTGTAATATTTGTATCTTTCTATTATATGATTTGAACTATGATCTCTTTGTGTCGTAGAGTCTGTGATGTGCCAGTTGTTCCGCAGTCTTGATCTCTCTATTATGCATGATAGCTATGTCTGAGCTTATGGCATGATCGAAGTGTTGCGTTGCCGATGATCCATTCCGAGCACGCCTGCCAAAGGTTTTGGCCTGGGATTGGTAACCCCAGTAACCTTCGATTGTGTAGCATGACCGGTTGCATATAGCGTCATTGTATAGTTCTGGGGTCGGGGCGCTACACCGAGACAAGACATCATGTCTAGGAGCTTCATGCCGGCCTACTCGTTCGACTACAGCAAGAAGAAATCCGTCGGTGCAGCGACGTCGACGAATCCGTCTGTGGCGGCGGCGGCCGAAGATGAGGAAGGCGAGCACGATTCGCGCGAGCCCGGGCGTCCTAGCTTGATTCCTTTTTCTCGGGCGAAGAGGATGATGATACGAAGCTCCAGGACATGAAGAATTGGCATGTCGATGCTCGGATGGACGGGGACGTCGACGGCGGCTAGCCTCGGCAGTTCGAAGCACGCACGTAGGCGAGCAGCAGAGGACGGGGAAGGCGGCGTCGAGGTGGGGATTTGGAGGAGTGGAGTTCTAGCTAGCTCCTAGACATGTTGGCTTGTCTTGGGGAGGCTCGACGGTGGTGACCATGGCTGCTCGGGACGGAAGAAGAAAGAAGAAAACCTTGGGTGGGGGCACGGCTGGGAAAATTCCAAAACCCAGAGCTAATATCTCCGCCGGTGCCCCCCCAAGCGCCCCGGCAAATCCCCCTGGGGGCACCAACGGCTGGAGTTGCTCTTACTCCCGCAACTCACCTCCCTTCGTGGATTTCGACTCCCCTACATGGCAAGAGGTACTCTCCCACATCCTCCTTATTTTTGTCCAATTGAAATCTCCCAATTTGTTGCCCGCGCCCGCGTATTCCGACGAGCTTGGCGGGAAACGGACATATTCCAGCCACTTCCCACGGCGGAAGGTCACCAGCGGGTGCTGAATATTCAGCCCGCTAACGCCTTGCGCGGTTTTCAGGTCACCCTCGGTTCGGCCGCTAAAACTGGACATTCTCGGTTTCGAGGGGAAAATTTTCAGGCGCGTGATTTTTTTTTCGTTCGGCCAATTTTACGGTCGCTGTTCTGTCTATTTTTTCATCGCGCAAACTGTAAGCGACGGTTATTTTTTCAGTTCCGGCCTTTTACGGTCACTGCTAGAGATGCTCTTAGTGCTTAATGGCTAGATTTAAACTTAAAATGAATAGTTAGATTTTCTTATTGTATGTATTACACAATGCATAGCTTAGTGTAATACCCCTATCATTTAATGCATTTGGGTCGGTATGGAGCATGACTTGGAAGAGAAAGGGGTTTTCTGTCTCGGGACGAACAGAAAAGTGGCTTCTGGTCGCGAGTAAGAAGGCCACCCGTGACCGGAGCCAATAAACTGATGTGGATAGGGTAGCGCCCCCATGACAAGTTCAACTCCGGAATGGCTGGCGCTACATAATCGGGGTCTGGGCCCCATCTGGCCACGCTGGCATCACCATAGCGCCCACTACGCCGGCGCTACCCTATGTTGTATAACGCCCCTCGTGCGGGCGCTACAAAAAAGGGTTAGTTTTCAAAATAGTTTCGGAATAGGTTTATTTTGTGCTAAAGTTTCGTTCGGAGGTTATTTTTGATCATTTCCACAAGCTATTGGGCGGAAAGCAGGGTTTTTTTCTATAGGGAGCTGAGCTGCAGAAACGGTACGCTTGGCATTAGTGCAACATGGTAAGGTTCAGACTTTTACCCAAACAGAGTGCTCTGTTACTCCCTCCGATCCATTTTGGTTGTCGTAGAGAAACAACTAGAGTAGTATAAATGGTACGTACAGCTCACGTCAATTAAAACCGATCGGAGGTGGTATCATACAAGAAGCTTCGTTAGAAAAAAAAAAGTTACTGCCACCAGACTAACAGTAGTAAGTCTGTAATAGTGACGGGGACTAAGGTCAAACTGATAGCTGACGGAGAACTTCCCTTGGTAGTGACAGAAAACTTCGTTAAAAGGAACATGTAGCGGCGATCTAATTATCTACAAAAAGGCACAGGGGAATTAATGTTGCTCCATCCAACTAAAAAGGTCTGTTTGACACCGAGAGGTCCGTCCAAGTTGGTTGATGGGTGAGCCGCTGCATCTCGGTCTTCTATTTACTGAAAAATATTAACGTCGCAATTACATCCGGTCAAACTAAAAAGTTGTCCAAAATGTTGTGCAGGTACAGTGCACGACTATAACATATACGGAGAAAAGGTAATTTATTTCTGCATAGTAATGATAAACTATTGTGAATGCTAATCTTGCATGTGCCTCTTGGAATTATCGACACCCTTTGTTGGACAACCGTAAAACTGTATACCAAGGTCGGATAATGCAAACAATGAACCGTAACCAGCAAACAGCGGTTAAGAAACACACAAGTACGACCACGGAGAGTTTTCTGTCCAAGTTATACCTGATGGATGAGCCGCTGCATCTCGATCTTCTATTACTGCAAAGCATCAGTACTGCAATTACATCAGGCCAAACTGTAAGCCTAGTTCCAAAATGTACAGCACATGACAGTTACAATGTTGTAGGGACGCAACACAATATTACACTACTTGCAATCACATCACGAGGTTCATTTCTGCAGCAGACAGACGCATATTATCCGAGCCACTGTTTTGTATAGGCGTTCTATATGCCTCCGGAACTGAGGCGCTCCATGCCTTTGGAATCAAAGAAAGGACTTGCCTTGTCGTTGGACAACCTTACGTCCTAGATTAATCTCGACACCACGGCGCCGACACCGTAGAGAATAAACAGGACTGTGATCAGCATACAACGGGTAAACCTTTAGGGCTCCTTTGATTTATAGGATAGAAAAACTTTAGGAATAAGAAATTTATAGGAATGGGATGTCATGTTCAATTAAATCCTATAAGAAGAGTCACTCCCTTTAATTGTGTGCAGGAATTTTTTCATGAGATTAGATCTCATGTTTTTTTCATATAGGATTTGCACTTGTTCTATAGAAAAAATTTCCTATAGGATTCATTCTTATAGGATATAATCTATGAATCAAACAAGCTCTATAGGAAAATTTCCTATAAGATCTAATCCTTCAAAATTCCTATACTATTCCTTTAAATCAAAGGAGAAGTACGTATATAAATTACTCCTGTTTAGAATGAATCATTGTAATAGTAAGGAAAAGCATTCCTGGACAAAATTGCTGTTACTTAGTTATGGCTGACTGATCATGTGGATGTGGGACAGCTGGACAGCAACCCCTCGAACCGCATATTAGAGCGAGAACGATCACGCGGTTAGCACGCCATGCTTAATTTCTGGAAGCCGTTCCTTCACGGGGCTTCTCTCTGTCTCTAAAACCTGGAGCTAAGCGGTTTTAGCTTAGCCGTGTTAACCAGGTGGGTCCCGCTTGACGGCTCTCCTTTCCTTCCACGCACTCTCCCCCTGCCCTGCCTAACCTGGCATATATATGAAGAAAAGCTCTCTCCTCTTCCCATCAGAGCAGCGGCACTCCGGCACCTTCTCCACTTGATCCTGAGGAGACCTCTCTGCCTTCTCCAAGTTCACTTTCTTCTGTAAGCTCCTCTCTCTCTCTTTCTCTCTCTCTAAGCTCCTCTTCTTCAAGCTCTGTGCTCTCTCTCTCTCTCTCTCTCTCTCTAAGCTCCTCTTCTTCAACCTCGGTGCTCTCTCTCTCTCTCTCACACACACACACACACGCACACAAAAGAACTTTTCTTGATGAAAGCAGATAATGTTGTTTTTTTGTCACTGGAACGAGTCTTTGAAAACAACGGATCTTGAAAACTCAGAGGTCATCTCTTCCAGAAATAAAATAAGAGAGAATGCTTCTTCCTAACTGCAACCGAGAAAAGTCTGAAGTCCAACTGGTTCTGTTTTCCTTAGCACATAAGGAACCACCTGCTCCTGTTGTTGTTTATCTTACTCTAGACTACAGAGTTCAGACATAGCTTATTGATAGAATCCTCTTGGTGGGTCGAACGCATTGATCAATCCAGTGCAGTAAGAGTGTGCTTTTTGTTCTTGTTACGGCAAGAGAGAGAGTGTGTGTGTGAGCTCCTGGTAGAATTAGTTGCTAACTTTGGTTTCTTATGCATACAAGGGGTCACGGTTTGGAGCTAGGATCCATGGAGGGGGCAAAGAAGCAGGTGTTCACGATTCAGGTGGAGGACGGGAAGCCCGGGAAGGATGGCCGGCCGGCGGTTGGGCCGGTGTTCCGGAACATACTGGCCAAGGATGGTTACCCGCCGCTCGAGGCTGACATGAGAACCTCATGGGATGTGTTCAGGTAAACACAAGAAAGAACAACTTCCATCATCTCTTTCTTCTTTTCGTTTTTCACTAGATTTGTCTCAAAAAAGTTTTTGCTAGATAGTATCTTGCACTGTTGTAGTACCTACTATGTTTTATTTTTCCTGGGCCATGAACAAAGACAGAGAGAACTGGTAGCTAGTGTGCACTGAAGAAAGTAAATGAGACGTCTGCTCCATGTCAGACGAATTCATCCCGTTGTTCCTTACCCCTACCCCACATGTGGTTTTTTCCTCAACAGCAGAAAAACACACTACTCTGCATGTGTACACTTGTTCCAAGATGGTACTGAGTGTTTGCCAAAAATATAAATGGTATAGAGTAGAATCCCATTTCTGATTTCACCAAAACTAACTTCGGGATCTTCATGTAAGGACGGGCACGTGATGTTCCCTAACCGAAAAAAGGACATGCACATGTCATGTTTTGTTTGCACTCACTGCTTACCGGAAAAACTGGGCGCTAAACTGCTAAAGGTCTGAAAGTTCAGGTTGAATGTGTACTCTGAAGATCTTTTTCTTGCTCCCTCCTTTTTTCTGAAAGTTATCTTTTTAGAACTTTTTTGGAAGGAGGTAGGGCTAAAAGCAGAACTAAGAACATACCGCACCGGTGTCAATACCTGTTCCTAGCATGAGTCGCAGCTTGGCTGACTCCTTCACAAAGAACCTGTAAAGAGAAAACAGAAGACAAGATAGTTGGGACTTCATCTAGGAGTGTTATTCGACATACCATGCATGATAAACCTTTGTCTTTAGATTACACGTGTAAACGCTAGATTTTTCGTTTTAACAACAAAATGGAAAGCCAGCCACATGCAAAATATCATAGTAGAAAATAATCTTTGAGAGCAGACAAAATCTTGGTTTTGATCTCTTTCGCTTACGTCCCTGCAGAACAGCAGCAGGCAAGTATCCAAACAACCGGATGCTCGGATGGCGTCCGTTTAAAGATGGAGTGGTATGCACGTATACAACTAACCCCAAGGATAATGAAGCTTATGTATCTGCTGCATGTCCATTATCTATTAGTTTGTTCTTGATGGGAACCTTCTCCATTTTCAACTTCTAGCCGGGGCCCTATTTATGGAAATCATACAAGGAGGTCTATGATGAAGTCCTGCAAATTGGCTCTGCATTGCAGCACCTGGGGGTGAAACCGGTAAGAAAGGAAACTTGAGCTAGCTTTTCCATCTATATATGATAGACCTTCTTCCATAATTGGTGTCTCTTTGTATTTTCAAGAGTTCTTGTAAATATCAAATTACTTAGGACAACGATGCTCCTATGATTGATCCATGCAGGGTTCTACGGTTGGAATTTATGGAGCAAACTGCCCTCAGTGGGTGGTTGCAATGCAGGTAACCACTGGAAACCCATATGGATGATAATTTCCTTAATCTCCTTTGACCAGTATAAACAATGATAATCCCATAATTAACTTTGCAGGCTTGCAATGGTTACAGCCTAATATGTGTCCCGCTATACGATACTTTAGGTAAGCAGGAAATTGATAAATAAAAGAACCTCGTCAGAAAATGTTTCAGCACTATGTAAACATTTGAAACACAGCATTTGGGATTTTGAAACACAGTAATTAATAACGGTTCCATGAGACTGCAGGTGCAGGAGCTGTTGATTACATTATTGATCATGCTGAGATTGATGTTGTCTTCATACAAGACAAGAAAATAAAAGAGGTGCAACCAAATTTATTAGCTAAGTTGGATACATTTAGAATCTTGTACGAATTTGGATTTAATAGTATTTCTTATTTGTAGATACTGTCCCCGAATTGCAAATCTGCCGCGAGGCTAAAAGGTAAGCATTGTAAAGTGATTAGGGTCTCTTTGTTGTTCAGAACGATAAAATAGTTGAAATGCTTATTCTCCAAAACATGATTGCAGCATTGGTGGCATTCACTTCAGCAAATAGCGAACAAATCAAAGAAGCTGAGCGGATTGGGATGGAAGTGTACTCATGGAATGATTTCTTAAAAGTGGTGGGTTAACAGAACTTACGATGCTCATTCACCATTCAGACTGCAAAGATTGGTAGCAATGTTTGTGATATCATGTATGTGCTGATCAAACCATCAATTCGGGAATTGCATTTCAGGGAAAGGATAAATCAGCTAAACCTTGTCCTCCGCAACCAAATGATACATGCACCATCATGTACACAAGTGGAACAAGCGGGCAACCCAAAGGTGTTATGCTGAGCCATGAGAGCCATGGAATGTATGTAAAAGGGGTGGACCTCTTCATGGACCAGTTTGATGATAAGGTTACTCCTTTCTATCAGATATAATTATGTGAATAAGCCTATTCTGATTGAATATATGGTCCTGTTTAAGCATATCCAAGAAAATTTGCTGGTTTTGTGCATGCAGATGTCAACAGAAGATGTGTTTCTTTCTTTTCTCCCACTTGCTCACATTCTGGACCGCATGATCGAAGAGTATTTCTTTCACAAAGGAGCCTCAGTTGGCTATTTCCATGGAGTGAGCAAATCCACATATTAGGCTTCCAGTTTTAATATACTGGTGAATTGTGATCAAATTTTCTTTAATACGACCACAATGTTCTCTTTTGACAGGATTTGAATGCTTTGAGAGATGATCTCATGGAGTTAAAGCCAACTTTGCTAGTTGGAGTGCCCAGAGTTTATGAAAAGATCTATGAAGGTGTTAAAATGAAAATATTGATAGTAATTGAGCCTTTATATCTGCGAACTCAGACAATGTTGTTATGATTGATTTTAGGTATTTTAAAGGCCTTAGCAGATCTCAGACCCCTCAGGAGAGTGATTTTTAATGCCTTGTACAACCGGTAAGTTGCTTAGCATCATGAATTATTTCTTGCAGCAAATAAATCATGCCAGCTCACCATAGCTTTTGCAATACAGAAAATTAGCAGGCATGAAAGCAGGCTACACACACAAAACTGCTTCACCTTTTGCGGACATGCTGGCTTTTCGCAAGGTATTGTGTTCATAACTAAGAAAGAGTCTCTTGAGATAAATTACTTTCAGAAAAATAATGAAAGATCAGTAGAGGTTATACTCACGAATCATGACTTCTATATCTGATTTGTCTGCTGCATTTGCTTGCTCTAGGTCAAGGCAAGGCTTGGTGGTCGTCTTCGCCTACTAATCTCCGGTGGTGCACCATTAAGTACTGAAATAGAAGAGTTCTTAAGGGTGACCAGCTGTGCATACTTTATCCAAGGATATGGTAATTCATGTAGACCCTTTTCATTGTTCAAGTTTCCTCCTACAAACTACTATCATCACAGAAGTAAGAGACCCCAAAGCATTAACAAGTAGTTGCTAAGGCAAACACATCATAGAGGAGATATGCCACCAAACTTGGAGGCCACAATTTAGTTCAAGCATGAGTTCAAGTTCTATTTGGAACTGGAACTAATGACCTGTTTTAGCAATAGTCATAAGAGAAATGAATACTTAGCTGATTCCTTATGTAGGTTGGGTCCATGTTTACCTTGCTCTATCCTAACCCCATAAATATTTTCACTGCAAACACTAATTTTAAGAATATTTCCAGCCAACTCTGTGTTAAACTATTAAAATTTATTGCACATTACTGTTTTCAACAATTAAAAGAATATGGGCATCTATTTTCCCATTTCACAAAGATAATGAAAAGCCACATAAATTTCTTTCTCCATATAAAATTCCAATGATGCATGGCTAAGTTAGCAATCCCTTTGTTAAGGAACCAGTATAATGTTAGATTTTGTGGCCTTGGCTCAGGTTTAACAGAAACATTGGGACCTAGTACAGTGGGTTACCCTGATGACATGTCCCTGGTTGGAACTGTCGGTGTCGCCGCCACCTACACTGAACTGCGATTGGAAGAAGTACCTGAGATGGGTTATGATCCACTTGGTGTTCCTTCTCGTGGAGAAATCCTCATCCGAGGGAACACTGTCTTCACTGGGTACTACAAAAATCCTGAGCTCACAAACGAGGTCATAGTTGATGGATGGTTTCATACAGGTGAATAATCACATTTTAATTTAAATGATTTCTCGATATTTTAATTTAAACATCAAGATGAAGTTTCACATAGCAGTTCTGACACAATGTTGTTCTCAGGAGACATTGGAGAGATGACCCCAGATGGAATCCTGAAGGTAATTGACCGAAAGAAGAACATATTTAAGCTGTCGCAAGGGGAGTATGTAGCAGTTGAGTATCTGGAGAAAGTCTATGTCTTCCCTCAAATTATTGAAGATGTAAGGAAAACCTCCAGTGAAATCATATGCTTATATTAAGAGAGTGCATGCTCCCTCATTCAATGTAATACTGTCACCTTTTGTAGATCTGGGTGTACGGGGACAGCTACAGATCAATGTTAGTCGCAGTAGTTAATCCACATGAAGAAAACACCATGAAGTGGGCAGCGTCAAAAGGACACAAAGGTTCTTTCAATGAAATATGCAAATTGGAAAGCCTTAAAGAATATATCCTTAAAGAGCTCGCGGGTGCTGCAGAGAAGAACAAGGTAAGGTCATTTATTCACCTCCCAGTTGAACACCTAAACATATAACATGGTTCATCATGTCATCCATCAAATTATCCTAACATTATGGTCAACATAGTTTTCACTGCATTTTGCATTAGAATTAAAAGGAAGTCAGAAGTTTCTGTATAGTGTGGACTCTTGATTTTTACTTTTTACTGTTAAGCATCGTATATGGTAACCCTCTTTGCATGTCACAAATCAGCTACGAGGTTTCGAGTACATCAAAGGCATAGTGTTGGATCCTGTACCTTTTGACATTGAAAGAGACTTGGTCACTGCAACGATGAAGAAGAGAAGAAACTACATGCTAAAATATTACCAGGTAATATTTGTTGAACTGCTGAAGTGTGATATTTGTTGTTTGTGCTAATTGTCAGGATCAGAGCCAGTGTATTTGCATTTGGTTCGATTGAACCCAACAAAATTTGGTAAATCCCGTACAAAATCACTATCAAACTATGAAGAGATAACTGATAGCATGGTGAATCCTAATGCTGTACAGCTGACTCATATGGACATATGGTCTTCATTCTACCTTTGGCCATTATTGTCCTCTCTTGCTTCTTTTGAGCAATTCTATAATTCATTCTCCTTCATGTGCAGCCTGAGATTGACAAAGTATACAAAAAATTGGAGGATCAGAGGGCTGCCAACAAAGCAAAGTAAAGATATGTGTTCTGTTTGGTCATATGCTGAAAGACCAAAATACCGTTGTAAATTTCCTATTGAACTTTCGTATGAACATTGCATAAAAGCAATAAAATGCGTATCAGTGCATGGTATATGTATCATCTCTCTGAAGTTACATATACAGCGCAGACACAGGCACAGCCGATGTTTATGCTACACGAGTGTTTCAACCAAGAGTTTTTCTGTCTATAAACGAGGTAGACTAAAGTGCAAAACTAGTAGTTAAAATATTCTAGGGGAGTTTGGAAGTCTAATCTGAACCATATGCACTCCTTCGCGGGTTTGTACAAACAAATAATACAAAAACTTCTCAGAGATCTTACGTAATGTTAATTTAGAGACATACACATTTGGACTAAATATTGAGAAAAACAATGATCATATGTATGCTATACAGCACAAAAGTTAAGAGTGTCTCTTTTTTTCACAGCTAGAACACCTCTTTTTTATATAATTAATATCCCTTTTTTTTGTACAGCAAACACATGATTTTATTTTCATGAACTTCTGTACATGTGCCTAGCTTATGATTTTGCAGCCGTACGAATTTTCTGAGACATACAAACTCATGAAGGGGTTCATCATTCATGTGAGCCTATACTCACAAAATCTGCTTTCACAAATAAAGTTCACTATGTAGGGATCAAATGACTTGGGGGCAGAATACGAGGGAACATGAACGACTCAAATTATATAACGAGGTGTCATAAATCTATTCATATTGCGCATATTACATACTGACCAAACAGAAGATGCACTAGTTTGCGAATTTGAATGGTACTTATGATGAATCATCAAGAAATATCTTAATAAATTTAAATCATGTTATCACTTTTGTAGTAACATACATACAATGAAAACCTTTTAATCTCTAATATCAAGATAGCACTAGCATTATCATAAAATAGCATACCTCATAAATTACTTGAATAAGCAATAATTACCAGGGAGTATGCTGCTTGTCAGCTTTGCCCTTGACTAACAAGTTCAAATGGTAGCACCACTGGACTTCAAGTCTATGCTTATAAATCCTCAACAATATGCCCAATCAACTAAGTTGGTTTGTAAAAGTTCTCTAGAGCTAAGGTTATAAATCTTGAACGATATGATCAATCAAGTGCATTGGTCCGGTGGCGCCCACGAGTGTAGATAATCCACGGACCAACACATTCCATGTCGCTTCATTTGGACAGATACCTTCATATAACATCTTCAAGAAGTAAACCATGGCATCATCCAGCCTATGCTGATTGCAGAGCCCCGATATCAGACTTGTGTATGCAACTATGTTGCGTGGACAGCTAACTGCATCCATTCGACCTAACATCCAAGCAGCAGCTCTGACATCCCCTTCCTTGCAATAAGCATGAATTATCGCGTTGAAAGTGAATGCATCCGGTTGAATTCGTTGGAGCATCATCCTCCCCAGAAGAATCATAGCTTCTTTGCGCCTTCCCATCTGACACAGACCACTAATAGCAGTGTTGTAAGATATTAAGCCCAACTCAATCCCATTGCTTAGCATCTCGATCCAAACTTGAAGAGCGTCTTCACAGTTTCCTACCCTGAAAAAACCATGAAGCAACTCATTGTATGTCCTGACATTAGGAGAGCATCCATATCTTGCCATCCCACGAAGCACACTCAAAGCTCTCTCCACTCTTCCGCAGTCACACAGGCTTCTGATGAACGTGTTGAATGTCAATGTGTTAGGAGGACAATTTTCCAGTGACATCTTGTCGATGAAATTTTCTGCCTGATCAAACATCGCCTTCTTGGAAAGCACATCCACCATATTCGTATAGACAACAACGTTCGGCTTGCAACCAGCACGTGTCATGTCATTCCATACTGACATGGCACCATCTAGGTCCCCAGCTTTGGACAATCCGTCGATGAGAATAGAGTAGGTCCTCACACAAGGAAAGCATCCGTTTCGCTCCATGTCACTGAAAACAGATAATGCCCTCTTCAGATAACCAGTATGGCAAAGGCCACGGATGAGAACGTTGTAGGAGATAATAGACGGCACCCATCCTTCATCCACCATCCACTTCCACATACCAAGCGCATCATGCACCTTTCCATCCTCGAAGAACCCTTTGATCAACACAGTGAACGTATGAACATTCGGAGCACAACCTTTGACTACCATCCTAGCCAAAATGGCGCAAGCCATTCTCAGCTCCCCGGCCTTGCAAAACGCGTGGACTATGCTGGTGTAGGTGACGGGACCTGGCTGCAATCCCCTTTTCACCATCTCATCGACAACCAAGAACACCTCCCGCATCCTGAACTCCCCGCCGAGCGCGTGAACAACGGCATCGTACGAGGTGCAAACGGGCGTCGTCTCCGCCAGGACGCCCCTGGCCTCGTCCAACCTGCCAAGCTTGCACAGCGCGGAGACAATCGTCGTATGGCTCACCTCGTCCGGGTGGCACCCCTTCCTGGCCATTTCGTCGAGCATCCTGCGCGCGGCGTCGACCCGGTCGTTCTGGCACAGCGCCTTGATGAGCAGGTTGTAGGTGTACACGTTGGGCTCCACGCCGGCCTTCCTCATGTTGTCGTACACGGGGACCACCGCGCCGACGAGGTTCTCCCGGAGGAGCGCGTCGAGCAGGTGGTTGTACACCCGCACGGTGGGCGCCGCGCACCCGAGGTCGTGCGCGCGGTAGAAGGTCTTGAGCGCGCGGTCGACGGCGCCCGCACGCGCGAAGGCGCAGATGGCGGCGACGAGGGCGCCCTCGGGGCACGCCACCCCGCGCAGCCGCATCTCCTGCAGCGCGTACTGGACGCCGTCCACGTCGCCCGCCGCCGCGAGCCTCCGGACGGTGGCCTCATGGGCCCGCGCCGCGTCTCCGGGACCGGGATCGGGGGAGGGATTGGATTGCTCCGGCCACCGGATGGCGATTTGCGGGCTGCTCTGCCGGTGGTTAGATGCCGGGGCGGTGGAGAAGCGGCGGCGGTGGAGCCGCCTGAGGAGGAGGCGGCATTTGCTCGAACTCATCGACCGAACTTCGAAGTCCCAACAGGCCAACAGAGTAGTGGCCCTGTTTGCGTCGGCGCCCTTTCTGCAGTCTGTCTCGGGCTCTCGGCTGCCCAACTTGGATCGGGTGGTCTCTTGGAGGCCCAATCTGGAGCAGGTTTCTGAAGCATACCCCGGCCCAACCAAACTGAAACGAACACAAGTGCGCCGAGAGTGAAAAGTGAAAATGGTTAATAATTTGGATAACGGTTTTTAAGATATTTCATTTTAAATATTTATATTTAAAAAATATGAGAAAAACGGTACTCTCATTGCACCGTGTATGTTTCTTTCTCTTTCTCATACACTTTTTTTTTCTCCTTGGGACCTCCTCGAACATAAAGACACCCACCGCGCAAAAGGAGGAGGTGACATGAATAAGTTGTCCCTTTTCTAGTGATCTTCATGTCCAAAAAGCCTCTACCTAAGGGAAACGTTATTTTTTTACTTTTTCTCCTTTTCTTTTTAAAAATTAGCGCTAAACATCGTGTTGCCCTATAAGCCAGCCGAGAAACAAGACACGCTCCCGTTCACATAAAAACACACGTCTAGGTCTATTTTTTCAGCTTCCTGGACGGATTTCCCGATAAAAGGAAAAACCTAACGATTACTTTTTTCATTTGAAATTTGACTCAGTATACATATTTTCTCACAAAGTAAAATTCACATTAGAATGTTATTGTTTGTATTGACAATCAAATTGTAGTCAGATTAGTTGTTAAGACTTGTGAATTCGAGATGCCAGCACTGTCACGGGCTCGGAAGAGAAAGGATAGTTTCATTTACCTTCTTCCTCTTCTCTATCCTTATCCCTTCGCTCCTCCCGTTGAGAGTCGCTCCGAGCTCCCCGGCTCCTCTCCTTCCTCTCCCCGGCGGCTCTGCCGGTTAGTGGGGATGGAGGAGAGGATATCGGCGCTCTGTACATAGTTGTAGTTTTAGGCCGTCTTCGTTCCATGTGGCGTCCTGGAGTAGGCTGCTGGATCCCATCCGGCTGGATCTGGTGCGTCCGCGGCTTGATCTGCTCCATGGTCCTTCTCCGGTCGTCGGACCTGTGGCTTCTGGATCAGCTCAACCTCGGCATCTCCGTTCATAAAGCCGTCTTACCCTCTCTGTACTGGATGAAGTCGCTGGCGAGCAGCGGCGGCGTCGGGGCGGAGCGTCTCTGCGATGTGCTCCCATGGTGGGAGAGTGTTCGCAGGCGTCGAGCTCTAGGTACTTCCAATAAGCTCGTTTCCTACCACGACTCTGCTTCTGGCTGGTCTTCTTCTTGCCGCCAAGGTGGTGGCGTCGATGGCGACCATGCGGTGCCAAGGTCCGATGATGGGTGCTGGCCTACGCCTCCTGAAGCTTCAGGCGCGAAAGTTCATCAGCAATGGTGGGATGCGCCGCTGCTACTCAAGGTCAAAGGGGTCAATCCGCTCCCCGGTGGTTTTGCTCCGGGTGTTCTTCCCTTGCGCGAGAATCATCAGCGTCTGCAGCGCGGCATACGACGGCGGTCTGCCACCAAGTGGTCCGTCCCCGGTGGCGGGCGTCAAGTCGGTCGCGGTAGCAGAGCTCTGAATTGATGGTGGCGACGAGGGACTCGATTGCTTTTCTCTGTACTCTCTGAGGTCCCCTATGTAAAATCTAAGGGCCTGTTTGTAATTTAATATGTCTCTAGGGTCCTAAATGTAACTTGTACCTACCGTTTTAAATGAAGCTTCGGGGTCTTTTGGCCCCGTCACTTGTTAAAAAAAACACTGCCACGGCAAGAGGGTAGTGGCGGAGCTTCATGTTAACTATGGGACAAGACCCACAACATTTTTAGAAGACCCCTTCAATTCGTACATTTTTATGTGTTGATCCCTTCTATATACACTGTCAAATTAGATCTGGAGCTTCAATTTGTACTCAATTTCGAGGTGCCAGCAATGTGACAGCAAGAGGGGTTAAGTATGTTTTAACCCCCAAACTATTAGATTTTGGACAAGTTCCCCCCTAACCTATTTTTTGAGACAATTAACCTCCTAGCCTAAGTGAATCGGACAAATTTTCCCCCAATCATGTTTTTGCCGCCGGTTTTGCTGATCTGGAACAGTTATTCAACAAATTTGATGAACCGTGCCAACTCACGAAAAGACCGGGTGAAAATTCAGGATTACGGGGAAATTTGTCCGGTTCATTTAGTATAGGGGATTAATTGTGCCAAAAAATAGGTTAGGGGGGATTTGTCCCAAATCTGATACTAGTTTGGGAGGTAAAACATATACCTAACCCCAGTAAGAGTGCATTTAATGTTCAGTTCACAAGATTGGCCGACTACTCGGGATTCAGGAAGCAATGCCACGCAACGTTTACCATCAGAAAAGCACATGGAAAGAGACAAAAAATAAAATGATGGATCTGAATCACAGTACTCTGATTTGCTTAGCCATCTTTGACAGTAGATTTTTTATTGTATACATAACAAACACAACTGGCCAGCTGTACATAAAAGCGTGTGCAGATCTAGAACAAGAGCACCACCGGCGAGTGGAGTGACAAGTCTCAACTCTCAATAGTCAACAGTGTGAAACCAACACTCGGAGCCGAGGAGGGCCAAGAAGAATATACACCGAGCATCATGCACCCCACTTGCTTCAGGATCAGATCAGATTACACTATTATTACTCGCAAGCCTTATTATTGTAATCCATCATCATCATACAGCTTGCTCTCTCAGGAGACTAAAAACCAGGTGCCATGACCACAGGAAAGTCCACTGGTTAGCAGCATGGAACCCGGGTGGGAGTACACACACACACGCACGCACGCAGAAACACAAACTAGAGGGTTCATTTACAGCGAAGGCGCCTCTGAGGGGCGTTGAACAGTCCAGTAGATCTACATATGCCTGTCGGTCGTGGTGAGATTCAAAATGGCGAGCATGGGGGCGGCCCGTCACGGCGACAGCTGTCTTGGTGCCGCCGGGGGGTTATGCTCGGCCGGCGTGTTCGTGCTGCAGCATCTCTCCCTTTGCTACAGATCTCCAGCCCCGGTGGCGCGCTTCTACGTTGCTGCAAAGGCGGAAGGAAGTAGGGATATCAGCAGCACATCAACCATGATTTTTCACAAGAAGCTCCAGATCTTGAGGTTTTTATTTAAGTAGGACATTTTGTTTTGAAAAACACAAGTTCACATACTTGGGAGCGGCAGAGGTCGAACTGTGAGGTCTGATGCTAGAACGGTTCTTATAGAACCGAATTGAGATCAGACTGCTATGTGCTCTAACCGAAGATTCAGGTGATCCATGGAAGCTTACTCCCGACGCTTGCCTTGAGAAAAATCCTGTAATGTGAAAAAAAGGAAATTTAGGGCAGAGCAATTGTCTTCTCAAGACCAATAAATTTTGAAGAGATGCAGTGATTTTACAGGACACTGTATATATGGTATTTCGACAGACCAATAAGTTTTCAATCATATGGATTCAAAAAAAAGTATAATACTTGACTCAATATGTAAAGATAGCTGTGTGCATGTGTCTAAATTTAACGTTAACTCTAGCATAATTGCCATGGAGAAACAATTTAACAAGTTCCAGTAATTCTACAAGGACATGGTAAGAACCTTTAGTTGTAAACAATGAAAAGAACAAGACATATATAGTTGATTACTCAATAATAAGTCAGAATGCGAAATAAATCCTGATGAAGGAATAATGATATTGTCTATATCCATGGCAAAACTATGCTCTGTAGATTTGATAAGAGGTAATTGTAAGGTAGATAAAGTTAAATTGCATTGACAGCTACCGCCTACCAGTATCAAGAAACTTGCGTTTGACAAGGTTAGCCTCAGGACCAAGAAAGTTTTTACTTTATTTGTGAACATATTTTTGTTCTAACATACAAAAATGACATATATGAGATTGTTCCTACTTGTATAACTAATTTGGTATACCTTGCCAGAGTATGACGAGGCAGAAGATAATGGTGATGATCATGGGACAAAAATTGCTGCTTGAGGAATGTTTGGCATTCTTCATCTTCTTCAAAGCCTTCATCCGCTCAATCCTTGCTCGCTTCAATAAAGCAAGCTCATTCAGCTCATTGAGGAGCTTCTGGTCAGAAGCATCCAACGGCAACTGCGTCGGTGGCCTTGGTGGCCGTGGTGGTTTCTTGCACCGCTTCTTCTTCGCCTTCTCGCCTCCAGAACTATCCAAAAGGCCCAGCTTCTCCTCCCCTTCTGACTTCCTGTCATCTTCATTCTTGGCAGCAGCTTCTGTGGAGCAATCCAGGTGCTGGTTACCATCATCCTTGGTGCATATGACACCACTCAGCGCACCATTTGGTGCTGTTCTTGCTAGGCCTACTGCAAAATTGGCATCTGTTGCATAGCTATGCTCGCTAATAACAACGTTGTTCCCGCTCTCCAAATCGATCAAAGTATCCCGGTCGCTCATGCCCTTGGCTTCCATCAGAACTGGAAGAACAATGCCTCTCTAAAGCATGAAGAGACAAAACCCGGGCACCCTTCTTAACCGGGGATGGATACTCGAATCAGATCTCCTCCTCCCTAAATCACAAGAACAAGCCTCTGAATAACTGCCTGCCTGCCTGCACAAGTAAGTTTGGCCACAAGTTAGGTCAGTTAGTTACAAGTCCACATTTCAGACACTTGCAGACACAGATTTCAAACAAGGGAAACGAAATTCAAGACTTTTTCCCACCTGAATGGCCAAACCATCAAACAGATCAGCACCCCAACGCACCCAACACCCCAAGATAACAATGCTAGGAGACACCAAACGGAGGTTGAAAAAAGGAGTAGTAAAGAAACTTCCTAGCATTCCAAGAAGAGCTGGTCCAAAACAACAACGCATACCCGAGTTAAGCAGAGTCAAATTCGAGGAGCACGCAAAGCTCCCAGCTCTTTACCCTGCATAGACGCTAGCTAAACGCGCAGCCACTCTACCCCCTTCCACACGCAGCTTTGCAACCAAACAAAGCATGGAATAGCATCGCGTGGCTTAGCTTACACATGCCTAACCTGCGCACGATCCGCCCGTTGTTTTATGTTGCTTTTCTTTTAGAGCTGGTCACGATTCGGAACCACCGTTTGGTGGCTATTTTTAGCTTTCCTCCAAAATAAGAAGGGATGTGGCGAGAAGGCGTCCGCATTTCAAGCTACTCTACTACATCGGGGAAGCGGAGGCGGACCGCCCAACCATCCGCCCAAACCGCTCAACGGAACCATGAATTTCCGCCCAAATCGGGGCAGGAAATCCGCCCAGAGGCAGCAGCAAGCTGGACACTTAACTAATTCGTCGCCTAAACTGCGAAACTGTTTCGATTTTTTCGCTGCCAACCGCCGGAAAACGGGCAGAAATGGCGAGGGGAACAGCGAACAAGCCCCGCAACCATCCAAGGAGACGCCGCTCTGCAGACCAAATCGGACGGGGAAAGGGACAAGCACGCGGGCGCAAATGCAGGAACAGCAACAGCTCGGGGCAAAAATCTGGGGGGAAAAAAACTCCGGGCAATCCCTAAAATCCTGGATGAACACCAACACCAAAATCGCCGCCGAACGAATAAGCGACCGAGAAGAGAACCCGGCGCCCAGAATCACGCCCCACCAAGAAAGGGGAGGAACCCAATCGAGAATGAAACCCCACCTTTTCCCTCCCCCGCACGCACCAAGAAACCCCCAACGGATAAATCGTCACCATCAGGAGAAGGAAAAGACAGCGGCGAGGCGGCGAACCCACCTTATTATCCAGCGTCGGCCAATGGTGGGCGACCTCCGGGCCGGCGGCCGATCTCTCCCCCGGCGAATCGAGAACTCCGCGGGCCGACGGGCGGCAGCGCCAATCCAGAGGCGGTCCAGCTCGCAGAACCACGCGGCGCGGAGGGGAGGAGGAGGCGACCTGGCAGAGGGATCGAGGAGGAGGAGGGAGGGGGGGGAGCAGTGGTGGGGGTGGGGGGGTATGGGTCGGAGCTTGGAAGCATCCGGATTTGCCTCGGAAATCACGCGCCCGTTTCGCTTTTATTTCTCCCCCACTCGGATTTCCTTCGTGTGTTTTTCGCTTTGTTTTCCTTTTGGTTTCGGAGGGCTAGGGTGGGTTGGTGCGGGGGAGAGACGGGGGCCGTCGGATCGGGGAACCGACGGTCTGGATTGCGTGGGAGTGGTGGCTGAATTTAGGACGGCCGAGGAAATGGATTTTTTTCCCGTCGGTGGTGCTCGGAAGGAATATTCGCTGGTCGTCGTGTCCTCCTCTCCGTCTTCTTCGTGCGTATTTCTCGGTCGTGCCAGCCATGCGATATATACTCCGTATCTGTCTAGTGTTTAAAACGACCGATATATCAGTGGGTAACAAGCGTGTTATGTACTCCGTACGTGCATGCACTAACTTTTTTTTTTTGACAACTCAAAACCCGTTTATTCATCAATAAAATTAGTTACATCGGAAACCAAAAGAGGTATTAAGCTAGGTGGGTGATCATCCAGCCACACAGATTGATTCGAAACTTTAGCTAGACTAGCTAATTCATGCGCTACTGCATTACTCTCCCTCGGTTCGTGAACAAACTCGATCTTTAGGGTACGAAGAATTCTTAAGAGAAACTTTGATTGGTATATATATCAAGGCTCGAACGTGGTTATTGCTTCGTGTGTGCATAATCGTAGGCTTCCAAGTTGCAGCCGGTGGTGTCCGGGCCAAATGCTCCTTCGGGACAATCGAACGCAAGGTTTTCATATTGTCTTGAAATTTGATCAAGTATATCAAGGGGTCTCGGTAAGGGTAGCTCGTGAAAAAAGTCAACTGAGCCCACGGCTTGCATAGAAGATAGAACCGCCTCTTAGAGCATCTTCGAGACTTTGATGATTTAAAACAGGGGATCTTTTAAAAAAACCCTCTTTTTAGGACATTTGGATGCCAAAAATGGTAGTCCACTAGATGTCCTATATCTATTTGGTGCTGCAATTTTTTTTTTGTACAAGGTTACAGTGGCCACACCGCATCTACTATCAGCACCGCCACCATCACAACGCCCCCGCATGTCGAATCCCGCCACCATCGCATCGCACCCGCACGTCAAATCGGCCAGCACCCCGCCACGTCTAATCGACCACCTCCGTCATGACACCGCTACCTCCGCCACCGTCGAGTCGAGGACCGATCAAGGTTGAGTCGAACGACGAGGTTAAGGCCGACAACGCCGAGTCTGGCCACATTGACTCGGATAACCTGGTGCGTAGTGATGATGATGAGTAGTATATCTATAGTGTGGCCACAGGAGTCGATCTTACTGTGTTTAATTCTGAACGTTTTGTAGTTCGAAATATCCAAGTATGCAATGACCAAACATCAAGTTCGCATGTGTTGGGTGCCTTATTTGTACATGCAGAAACATTCCTCATCTCCTATTTTACATCATCTGTTGACTGTTATGGTAGAAAGAATTTCCTGTGGCCTAAAACATACCCCTTTTTTTTGGCGTCCTAAAACTTTTTTTACAAGCCCACCACCCGCCGACAAGGGCGCTAATCCCCAGTTCCCCACGTCAATTTAGCCCGTCCCAACTGGAAACTCCCCCACAATCGACAAGAAAGCGCTCCTGATCCTCATCTAATCTCCACGTAGGTACGTTTAGCAGGTTGCTGTTCCAACCACAGCGCATAAAGAACACGAACCCTATCTTCCAGAGCCTCAAGAGTCAAGAGTCAAGAGATAAAGTAGTGACCCATATCGGCAGTATCCCATCTTCACGTAGTTGCCGTCCCAGAAGAAGTTCTATCGAGTCGAGCCTTGTGGGGACAAATGGAAAGGAAGAGGTCCAAAGGTCGATCGAGGTCGACATGTCCGTCCGCCGGCCCGGCGGCCAGCTGGCCGGAAAGCTACCGCGCGCGACCGCGACGCCGCCTTGAGTGCTACGCGCGTCGATGTATCCTCTGTCCATCGCCTGTCATGGATATCTACGTACTCTTATCTGCTGCTGCTGCTACGTGCTAAGCAGTCGACAGAAGAACCAAACTCCCACACTTTATTCAACAACAAAATTAGTACTAGTATATAATCTTATACTAAGAAGAAGAAGGGAAGACGAACCATAGGTTCAACAAGAAGAAATAATCATCGAAGAAAAGAGGGGAGAGCTTGGACATATCCAGAATAATTCGAAATACTGGTCTACCCAAATTATTTTTAGTTTCCCGCCCACGACTTTCGTATTGTTTGGAAGACCCACGCCCATATGACTTCAGACAAATCAATGCCACGTTTTGTCGTGGCAAGTTGATATGACAATTGTGCGATGGTTCAAGGATTGAAAAAGTACTTCGCTTGGACATTGTGAACCTTTCGTTCTACCTTATAGTAAAGTTTGGTGAAAATTCTACACCCTCAGTCTGCTTCGGAAATTTCGCCCCACGTTAACAATATGTACTACGCATATATTTTTTATTAGTTGGGTCTACATATTATGACTCGACATATATGTGGGAGGCATATTTTCTACCATGCGTTTATGGTACGGTCGTAATATTTTGTGTATTATCTTTTACCAACATTGTCTTAACTAAATATGATGATAGACTAAAAAGAAACATGTACATAACACATCGGATGCATGAGACTAGCTAAAGGTTAAACTTTTGTATGTTGGCTGGTTAATAGGGTGGTTATGCCCCTGTCCACCATGAATCAAGCCTATGTAATCATTTGGGTCTTAGACATATCAAGAACTAGAAGGATACCCCACGTGTTGCATCGAAAAACTCTTTATGAACAAAACGCTATACAAGATATGATACATTTTTTTAAGAAATATGAAAATTTAATTAGTCATAATCGAGATAGTAAATTTAATAGACATAAAATTAATAAGTTATAAATTATTAATATAAACAATCAGATGATTGAAGAAATTGATGATATGTAGGTTGCATGTAAAGATTAATAAATATTAGTGGAGATGACATGAGTAATTGAACGGCTAAGAGAATGGATGATGTGGATAGGCTCCATGTTGAGATAGAAAAATCATTGACACACATTAGTGGAGTTTTCCTTTATAAGAGATATAAATTTGTAATAGTGGTGTCAAGGTATCTACATTTATTTTAAGTTTACGAGAATAACTTCTATTTTGTTTGAAAGAACCATGCCATGATTTTAATTAAGTCAATGCCTCGATCGGATTGGCGGCCTTTTGTTTTCTCTTGTCTCGGCAAGTTGATACGACAATCTGACGGGAACTGGTAAAGTATTCTCTTGAACACTAATGAACTTCACTTTTACTGCATATTCCTTTTGTCCACAAATAGTTATACTTTCAGATTTTGTTCTAAATTAAGCATTGTTTTTCGTTTGAGCAACTTTTTAAAACATAATAGAAATATTTACATGACTAAATTGATATCACTAGATGCATCTTAAAATGTATATCATGGATATTTATTCTCTCGCCGACGAGGTCAACAGCGGCACGCTCGCCCAGCAACTCGACCAGGGCGGCGAAGGAGGGGCCACGCTTGCATGACGCGCGCGGCTCTCACGGACGCGACCGTCGCCCACCTGCACGCCGCGGGGCCACCGCATCTCTCCTCAGCGCTAAACTTGATGACTCCGGCCTCTCATGTAGTCATGCCTGCACGCCGGCTAGGGCCGGCGAGCGGCAGCCGGGCGCGGGTGAGCTCGTAGCGGAGAGCAGGAACGGATCTTGGTCATTCTTCTCCGGCGGGAGCGGCGGCTCGGGGGCGGTGGCGGAGACGGAAACACAAGGACAAGCTCGTCGTTCACCAAATCGCTCCTGGCTGTCATCTTCTCCGGCGGGAGCAGCGGATTGTGGGGGCGGCGGTGGAGATGAGAGCACCGCGACGAGCTCGCCTTTCGCCAGTTCGCGACGAGCTCGGTGGCCCTAACCGGCCGCCGGTGGCGTGGGTGAAGTCGGCGGTCTGCCAGAGACTGGTTCGTCTCGTCCCAGCCGCGCGTTGTGCAGCTCAGCAGCACACACTCACAGCACGAACTGCCTCCGACCTCCGCCGCTGCAGCTTGCAAGCTACACTCCGCCCCTCCGGCCTGCCGGCAAGCGTGCTGGTCGTCTCCCCTGATTAATAATTAACTTAAAGCCGTTAATTAAGCATGACTAATCAACGGATAGAAATAATTTCACAAGGAGTACTGGGAAGTAGCGGACAACCACCGTAAACGCGCTCATCTTCTGTACAATATAAATTGAGGACAAAGGTGCACCTTCTGTTATACTGTAGTACATTGAAGTGCAGGTTCCGTTCAAAAATATGCGGTAAGAAGGTACCGCTGTTTCCTCCTCGTGGTGTCTGCGGTATGCCTGTAACTGCATTCCATCTGCCTGTGAAGGATTGTTGAACCTTGGTTCCGATCGAATGGTTTTTCTTCAGCTGTGCGTGTCCGATCTGCATCGATGACCGACATTGAGACAGACATGGATGAATATTTCAAGAATCACCACTCACAGTCACATGTACTACACGAGGTACCCACCTTCCACTGACTCCTCCTCCAGTAGTGTGTCATGAACAGAGAAATTTAAGACTTGGAGCTCACTGGTGCTTCGATCATAAGCCTCCCAGAGGAGGAAATCTTTTTCTAGCAGCTGACAAGGAGACATATGAAAGACTCCTACTTTGAAGCTTACCTGGTCCAGCTGAAGGGAATCTTCGGGTTCCTGATTCTTGCATCTCCCAGTTCACGCCTCAAATTTGCCACAGAAGATGCATAGCCACAACATAAGCAAAAAGCAGGTGTAATCACTTTCTTTTATCAAAGTTTGATAGTGTAAAGCATCAAAATTCGCGGCAGACGCTCTACTTCCAGGTATGCATGTATTGCTTATTCCACAGCATACAATTGGAACGGTCATTTCACTACCCAGGATTACCAATTCCTTTAACCCAAGGATTTGATTATACCGTTGTTTCCACGCTTTGTACCACGGCCTTGAGGGCTGAGTCCACCACATGTAAGGTAATTTTATCTTACACTTCGTCGATGTTCCAAGTGCCATTGACCAAATAGTCAATTGTGTAGCAAGCAAAAGTAATACTGAATTACTGATACAGAAATATTTGAGTGGTCTCCGAATAGGCTTCGTGCCCTGAAAATATATATGGAGACTAATCTTCATACATAATTCATCGATGCTGCCATAAACCCTAGTTACTGGAAAACAAGAGTAAAAAAACCCGAAGGATGGGAAGTTGGCAACTACCTAATGTTCTCTTCATTGGTCCGTTAAATGAGCACAGCTGCAGGCACTTGGATTTAGCCGATAAGTATTAGCACATAAGAGATGGAGCGGGGAACAACAACTCAGATGAAAACAGAAGAATAAGAAGCATGTCGGGTTTACTCACAGATCTTTAAAATGAAAGCATGATAATCGCACATCTTCTTGTATACAATATCTCAGATCTCAGATGAAAACAACAACGTAAAATTCTATCCAAATAACATATCAAGGAAGTTCTAAGTGCTATTACATCAAACTGAAAATGAGTGCCAGAAACTAGTCAACTAAAGTACAGTACCTAAATTTCAAAAGATGCCCCAGGTCTATTGACGTGCAAATAGTGTGAGCATGAAACTATATACACTTGAGAAATGATTTTCATAACCTAATAAGATCATAATAAGGACAAAGGTAAGCTTCCAAACCAGGGACATGCCACTGGCATATTGATATACATCTTGGACAGGTGACTAGGCGAGCAGAGGAACTTCATCATCTACCCGACAGTCCCACTGGGCAAGGCCAAGCTCGTGACCGCACGTACCAGGGGCTGGACGACATTTCAACCCATTTCACCAAGAATTCCTTGTAGTGACATACACTATGTCACTGGTATATTGATATACATCTGGGTGAATGTTTTATCATTCCATCCTTCCTTGTTTTGACGTACACTATATCACCACCAACCTGATCGGGGGTGGAGCTTCAGTGGATTCTAGGAGGGCAACAAATGAATTCAAGTTATGATTTGTTTGACAACCAGTCGTATTAGCATACTTGGTCTCCCATTCCTCCCTCGAAAGATCACAAGATTCCAATACATTTCACTCTTGTGATTTCGACGCAATTCTAAGCGAACTTGATGAAAGAATGATGGACCTACTTTCTACAAGCAGACAATTTGGATTTCTTATACCGGCTGCAGGGACTTATGGCATTTGAACTGTTAAGATCATATGCAATGTATCAACTTGAATCCATAAAAAAACTGAAACTTTGCAGGAAGCAATTTTATGTCTTCCTGGTACTTCCCTTCCCTTGAAAATAGAGATATCATCAATGAAGTAGTCGAAGCTTCAAGCGACATGCTCTTCCCATCAATTTTAGACAAATATTTTCCAGCCCTCATGATCTCACCTCTTCTCAACAACTTTCTGATGATCTCATTTAATAGATGAGAGGTGGGAGCACAACCACTCTTCTCCATTGATGTAAACACATGGTCAGCTTCTTCCACTGATCCTTCTTTTATAAGATTTTTTATCATTACTCCGTACGTAGAAGCATTAGGTATCAATCCACTGGCTGGTATTGCAGCAAACAAATCTCGAGCTTCTTCTCTTCTATGAACGTTGAACAATGCATTAATCATGGTATTGAATATTGCAATATTAAACTTTACATTCATTGCACCTAATTTCTGGAATAGGACGATTGCTTCGTCAATGCAATTATTTCTACAAAGTCCTCCGACAATTATAGTGTACGTGGAAATGCTCACTGTTGTTCCACTTTCGATCATCTCATCGAACATTGTCATTGCAGCAGCAGTTCTACTAGCACGAAACAACCCATGCAGTATGATGCCATATGTATCTGTCGTAGGTTTAACTCTCTTACGTAACATTTCGCTGAATAGAGTCAAGCCATCATCAATCCTTCCGATTCTAGAATAGCCATTTATAAGTGCACCATATGTAACAACATTAGGATCAATGCCAAATGATACCATGGCATCAAGTACTCCAAATGCTTTCTCCATATTGCCGACTAAGCAATATCCGTCAATTAGTGACGTAAATGTAATAACATCAGGCCTCTCACCTATGTCTATAACAAAGTCCAGAACATTGTGTGCATCTGCAACCCTTCCTTCTTTGCACAGATTGTTCATTATTGAACTGAAGAAAACAATGTTGGGACAAGGAATACCTTTGTTCATCATTTCAGAAACCAACTCCTTCGCTTTCCCGAAATCACCATGGGTACAAAAACCCTGAATTAGGGTGTGATAAACAGCTGTGTTTGGTTGTACTCCCATAGCAATCATTTCATTTAGTTTGTCCATGGCATCAGCTAGCTTACCCATTCTGCAAAGTGCAGCTATCACTGTCGAATAGGTGCATACATCTGGACTAACTCCTTGTTCCTGCATTTGAGTAAATACTAGCATAGCTTCATCCATGGTTCCATATTTAGCATATCCATTAATTATTATGTTGAAAATATGACGGTTGGCTACAACACCGTTGGCTTCCATTGTATTAAAGAGTTTAATCATATCAGCAATGTATCCTTCACCAGCATACCCATGAAGCAGAATAGAGTACGAGAATATATCAGGTTTGTGGCCCTTGGCTATCATGGAGTCAAAAATATCTGCAGCTTCTTTGCTTCTGCCATGCTTGCAAAGGGAGGCCATGAGTGTGTTCCAAGTAAAAATATCTGGTCTAAGACTCTGGCTTATCATTTGTCTGAACATTTTGGCAGCCTCTTTCCACTGACCCAAAGTGGAATATCCATGTATCATGCTATTATATGTCACATTATCAGGTCGAACACCGTTATCAACCATCTGCCGAAGGAACAACTCTGCCTTGTCCATTGCTCTGGCCTTGCAAAGTGCATCAATAATCGAGTTATATGTCACCACATCAGGCTTAACCCCTTGCCGCATCATTTCATCGAATAGACCACACGCCTTGCTTACTTCCCCTTCTTTAAAGAAGCCACGGATGACTATGTTATACACCACCACATCGAGGAAGCAACCAGTTTCTTCTTTTCTCACCATCTGGAGCAGGTCGAGCGCTTTCTGGCTCCTGCTACTATCGCATAAGCTCTTAAGTACAATAGAGCATGAGAAGGAATCAGGCACACAGCCGAGCTCGGACATCCTGTGAAGCAGCACGTGGACAGCCTCATCTGTCTGTTTTGCGTGGCAGAGGCACTTGAGGAGGGTGCTGGCGACGATCTTCTCTGTCTTCAGGCCAGTCTTGAGGATGCGGGCGAAGAAGGCAAGTCCTATGTTCGGGCGGCGCGCGCGGCAGCAGCTGTCCATGAGGAAGCCGTATGTGCAGATAGAGGGCGGCGCCACCTGCAGGCCAGCTTCTTCTCGGCAGATGCGGTTGAACAGCGCGACTGCGAGCGCGGGTCCATCTCTGCAGGAGGCGGAGGCCGGTGCATGGGCGAGGGCAGCCAGGAAGTTGCTCAGGGAGCGCTTGGGAACCGGGCTGGCCTGCAGTAGCAATTCGTCGAACAGGTGGTGTGCGTCCTCCGGGCTGAGGGTCCCGGCGCGGACGCGCTCCGTGGCCAAGGCAAAGGCTACGCGGGGAGACCAGCTGCGTGAGTGTCAGGATCCTTCTCTGAAGATCGAGTACTCTGCTTGTCTCCTGTACTGCGTACTTCCGCCAAGCATCAACGGCTAGGATCTGGCAGTAACGGTTCAGAGCAATCGACGGTCTAGATGAGTAGCACTTGATTTTACCTTTCGGCTTGTAAACGTTAAAACCTGTATCTCACGTGTGAGCAGGGACAATCATGTAAATTGCTTGGCTTACCTTTCGATATAAAAGGTAAGAGGGGTGGCTGGGAGGTCCAAGCAATGAAAAACCCTAATTCAATTTCCTGTTTATCTTTATGTTCTTAGTTTAGATCTGGAGCACCGGCTCCTTCTTCCCATCCCTTCTTCCTCAACAAGTTACCGGCCACCGGGCCGTGACAGTGAGGGAGGCGAGGTGGTGGAGGAGGAGAGACGACGGCGGAGGGACATCGGCGCGGTGGAGTAGAGGCGGGACATCGGGCACGGCATCCGCGTTCGCCCTGGTGGTGTGGTCGGTAGGTCGGAGCCTAGCTCGGTCTCGATTTTTTTCCCCACTACTACTACAGGAACGGTATGCTGCACAGCACTTAACAGATTGAGAAACCAGCTCGCGCGTGCTATTCGTAATTCAAAATCATCAGACTCGCTAGTAAAATATTCTGTGGAAATATTTGAAAAAACATGGTGACATAGTTTGACTTTTATGCTTCCAAAGAATTTTGATCCTATTTTCTAGAATTATTGCTTCTCAATTCTTTGAGCTAACTAATTCAAGATTCTTGCAAAAAAAAAAAAACTAATTCAGACAACTCGCCCTATTTCGTTCAACCGGAGGCCTTTGTCTAGTGTTTTACTTCCTCACTAATTATTTTATAATATTTTATTCATGATTGGAAAACCAGCATCATATGAAAGTATAAGTTCAAGTATACAATAGTGGTGTACTTTTGAGGAATTCACCCAAAGTGGCGAAGCAAGGGGGTGAGACCTCTTCGGGCCTTGATGACCCACAAGTGTAGGGGATCTATCGTAGTCCTTTCGATAAGTAAGAGTGTCGAACCCAACGAGAAGCAGAAGTTGTTGACAAGTAGATTTCAGTAAGGTTTTACTGCAAGTACTAAAAGAGAAATATTTTTAGAGTTTTGATATAAAGAACAAATAAAGAACAAGTGAATAAAAGAGTGCTACAATAATTGCAGCAAATAGCCCAATCCTTTTAAGCTCAAAGGACAGGCCGGTTGTGTTACTTATGATGATTAAAACATTCTCGAGGACACATGGAAGTTTCTGCCTAGCCATTTTCATTGCACACCGTTGATTAATCTTCAATGTTTTTATAGAGTGTTGTGTGGGTGGACCTATGCTAATGCACCGCCCTTACTTGGACAAATACATATTTGTGATTAAACCCCTTACAAGCATCCGCAACTACAAGAAAGTAATTAAGATAAAAATCTAACCACAGCCTTAAACTTTGAGATCCTACACTCCCTAGTGCACTAGTTCGCGAATTGGGGTTTAGGTTTCTATCACTCCTTCAACCCTACCATAGGCAAACTAAATACACCATGCATTCCCCTAGGCCCATTTGAAAGGTGAAGTATCATGTAGTCGACGTTCACACGATACCACTAGAGGAATAACACCACAACATATATCAAACCATGAAATATTACTCAACATTATGCAATTACTAGCAACTAGACTTTCCCCATGTCCTCAAGAACCAAACGAACTACTCACAAGACATCATATAGATCATGATCAGAGGTGATATGAATATGGGTAACAATCTGATTGTAATGATAATTCACTGATAAAACTCTCAAGCATCAACTACAAGTGGTAATCAACACCCGGGATATGATTCCAATGAAGTAATAACAACACAATGATACTTGCTACAGCGAGATGAGATGGGATGGCGGCGGTGATGATGGTGTTGATGGTGGAGATGATGTTGATGATGATCCCGATGATGCCCGGCGTGATGGGATGACGATGGCGGTGATTCCCCTCTCCGGGAGGGAAATTCCCCGACAATTTTCTCCCTGCCGGAGCTCTTCTTCTCTCTGTCTGGTTTCCGCCTCGTGGAGGCGGCGGAAAAATTATTCGTCGATGCCCCCGATGATTCTAGGTCAAAGGGTAGTAGTACGCCAAAGGGAAGCCGGAGAGGGGCCACAGGGACCAGGGGCGGGCCCCACCCGCGGCCGCTGGCCGCCCCTGCTCCCTGGAGCTCGCCTCTGTGCCCCCTTTTAGCTCCGTGACTTATTCCCAAAAATAGTTATCTCCGAATTTTTCTGGAATTTTTGGGGCTTCCGAAGTCAGGTGTCTTGACAGGTACTTTTCCAGCTGATTCCGGCCTGCAGCAGATGAATCCCCAATAATTGCAAAACATGCAAAATAAGATGGAATAACATAAGTATTGCATCATAATATGAAATATATCGATGAATAAAGATAAATTATGATGTAAAATAGTGATGCAAAATGGACGTATCAGGCCTCTTTCGAGCCAGGTTAGGTGGGGTTAGTCGGGGCCGGGGTCTACGGGGAACCCGCACACCATTGCATGTTGTAGTGCACAAGTCTTTGGCATAATACTCATGCAAGGACTGATTTGTAAATATTAAATTTCTCAGATTAGATTGCGGGTCTAAATATTACACACTGCTTATTATTACAAGGCAAAAGTGCAGAAAGCGTTCAACGGCATCCTCCGACATTGGAGAAGTTTCGGGTAGTTATATGTTGACGTGTGTCAACATGCTGAATAAAGAAAGCATCAAACTAAGAACCATCAGAGGTCAGCAATCTATGTGGTACCAGTTTAGTATTGCTCAGCCCGGTTTCTAGTATATTCTGACTCCCCCATGTTGTCTGCTCCGTAGACGAGCATGTTGTCAACACCTTTGACCGCTTCACATAAATCTGACTCCTCATAGTAGGCCTTCTCTCATGAAGGTATGCTCCCTTGTCATATTTAATTGCACATGAGGTGCTAAAACCTTCACTCAAGATTGGTGGGAAGTATGCACGCTTCCATGATGTTGGTCTGCCGCAACGAACCCAACAAGGGGTTTAGCCCGCCAAGGATATGCGAAAGGATCGAAGAAGATACTTCTCACCCGCCCATCCATGGTGGATCTATTGGCTGACGTTGTCGATACGTCGCACATGAAAATTGTGACATTTGGAAAAGATTATCTCAAATTGAAGTTTAGATAAATCCTAAATTCTTATTTGAAATAATAACTCCTATGTTTCCCAAAGATGTAAGTTCTTCTAAAAGTAAATTAAAATTCATTATTGAAATCCTTGAAATATTTAGAAACATAAACCTTTTTAATTTGATTTTTTGACTCATATTTAAATGTTTAAAAGTTATTTTCAATTTGAATTATTTGGATTTTATGAAATTCCTAAACTACCCCTAGGTTGGGGTCGGACTTGAACCCAAAGCCTCTCACTTCTCTCTCTCTCTCTCTCTCTCTCTCTCTCTCTCTCTCTCTCTCTCTCTCTCTCTCTCTCTCGTTTTCGCTCGTTCCCTCTTTGTCACTCTCTAGACGTTGTGGTCACCTTGCTTCCGCGGGATTTCTTTGGCGAGCTCTGGCTGTTCCAGTCGCTGTCGTTCATATCCCCTCTCGATCCTCTACCTTCCTATCCACCCCGAGCTTGGCCACACGCGACCCCTCCCTAGAACTAGGGTTTCGGTGATTGCGCCGGTCCGTGCTCCGTTGTGCTCCTCAGTTCACTCCCGTGCTCTACTAAGCTCTGTTGGTGCTGGTGACCACTATGATGCTGGTTGTGGCCGGTGCGGGGTTTCCAACGGGGAATACGGGAGCTCGGGCTCTATTTGTGATTTTCAGATTAGATACTCTTATTTTGAGAAAAAACATGTAGTGTGATGATCAAGACGATGTTGTCCCCACAACTTACTTCGAATCGCAGCCACGCGCATGGCAATCAGAGCTGGCCACCTGGGGCGTGTTCGCGGGCTGGCTCGATAGCTCGCGTGCTTGGCCCGTCAGGGACCTGGCCCACGGCACGTCTGGGCCGTGTCTAGGCCAAGAGGCTAGGCACATAGGCCGGCACTGCACGTCCCGTTTATCTTTTTTTTTTTACCTTTTTACTGAAAATAGGTTTAACAGTCAAGAACAGACAAAAAAAGAACAACCCAGAGCATGCTAAACGAGCCGACCTTTTATTAAAGGGCCGAACTTGAGCCTCGAGGCGAGGCACGCAACACGGCACGACACGGTATCTCACTTATAAACAGGCCACCGCGTGTCGGGCCGTGCCCGGCCCGGCCCATTGGCCAGCTCTTATTGGCACTGCTCACATTGATAGTTCAAAATACTTGTGGTGGGTATCTCCCTACATTTTCAGTTTCCGTGTATGACTTTCATTTTGTTTGGAAGACCCATAACTACTACTCCCTCCGTCCCAAAATATAAGGCGCCCTTAATTTTCGTTGGTCAACAGCGTACAACTTTGACCATGATTTGTATTTATAATATGTTCACGAAATTAGTATAATGATATATGGAACGAAAGAATTTCGCAAGACGGATCCAATGGCACCATTTGTACATTCTCAATCCATATAATTTAGTTTATATTATTGGTCAAAGTTAAGAACCCAAGACCAGCATAAAAATAGCATGTCTTATATTTTGGGATGGAGGGAGTACTTAGAAAAAGTCAATACCTCGATTGGGTCCTGAGTTTAGGGATTCGATAGAGAAGATGGTAGAGAAGACACATGTATGTGGGGGCAGCATTTTGGCACCCGGGTGAAAATCTTGTGTGCTTGAGTATTTGTGTATCTTGAAAACGAGAGACGGTAAAGAAGACACATGTATGTGGGGTCAGCATTTTGGCACCCGGGTGAAAATCTTGTGTCCTTGAGTATTTGTGTATCTTGAAAAAGAGAGACGATAAAGAAGACACATGTATGTGGGGGCAGTATTTTGGCACCCGGGTGAAACCTTGAATTAAAGTACATTTTAATTGTAATGTTGAATGTCAAGAAAATTGAAGAAAAATGTACGCTCGTACATCTTTGCTGCCCCCACG
The DNA here is from genome assembly GCA_012064385.1 of Puccinellia tenuiflora. NCBI lineage: Eukaryota > Viridiplantae > Streptophyta > Magnoliopsida > Poales > Poaceae > Puccinellia > Puccinellia tenuiflora. The sequence continues at coordinate 151,085 of QRDG01001945.1, forward strand.
GAAAACCGACTTTTTATACGGCCTGGGTAAAAAAAGGAAAATTTCGATACTAAAATAAGCCTTTTTGTGAGACATTTGTTTTAATCTTTTACACATCACATAAAAATGTCAGTTTTTCATGAAACTTTATTTAGGTATAGGAAGCATATGCATGTAGGAGCCGAATTGAATTTTGACATGCGTGTGGAAATGACTGAAGGCGCATGTCTGCCAAGTAACCTGATTTGTTTAGCATCGTTTGTTTTTTGTGTGGGGTGTTTAGCATCGTTTTCGATGGAGGCATGTAGGGTCTAGAGGCATGGGACAAAGGGTATGGGGTCACACCGTGTTTGCAACCCGATGATGACAGAGTACCATTGTTAAATTCGTGTTTGCTTCAACGTCAGAAAGCTCCATTGTTTGACGTGCTGGGACTGTGGGCCATTGGGCCAGTTCTAGTCCCGGCCACGTACGTCGCCCGTCCGGTCGCCCAAAATTGATTGCTTCGTTTGCATCGAGATTCCTGAATCCTTTTATTAACAAAGCAGTCTACTCTAGCAATTCCTCTAAATCCCCTCGTCCTCTAAAAACAGTTTAAATGCTCAGTTCTAAATATTCACCGTAGCATATCAGGCTCTACGTGTACAGAGCCTCTACGAGGAAAATTTGGCATTTTTTTCCGAAATGGAGATTGAAACCGCCGGTCTCTGCATCAAAATGATGCACATAACTTTTTTTTTGTATTATTGACATCAAAAACTCATAAAGTCTTACAAAGAAATACATCGAACACGCAAAAGTCACCTATCTGGTGACATACGTCACTGCACCTACAAGCTTAATAAAGGGTGGACCAGAACATAGGTAATGATCAAGCTGGGTAACTTTCCTCACATAATTACACAAACCCTATAACCAGTTCTTACACGTAAGCAAATTATGATATTAATGTAAGCAAAAGCTATTTTATTTGGGAGTAATATCCTCTGTAGGAAGAAATGATGATAGCAACAACCATTTACTAGGAACAAATGACTATTACATTGGAAGCTAACACTATTTTTTTGTAAGAAAATTATATTCTCTATTAGAAGAAATGTTGAGACAAACGAATTTTGTTGCATAATTTTCTACACTGGAAATAAAATACGGAGTACTAGAATTAACAACCTCCAATTTTCTTGGAAGCACTCCAGCTGTCCAACAAAAGCAATATATTTTTGGTAGGAAGCAAAATTACGTTGCAGTAGTAAGGATAGTTTATAAAAAAACACCGCTTCTATTACTGGAAATAATGCATCCATGGCACAAATGCTGGTCCGACGGGAAGCAATCAACTTCTTTCCTAGCGGTGCCCCTAAAAAATTGGAAATCAACTGAAAAGTTTCCAATATATAGTCCACATGTGTAGGGGCTACTTTGAGCTTATCGGAGAACAAAACCATGTAGGCACGTGTAAGGGCAGGCTTTCACAATTTGTAAAATTTGAATCTCGTGTTATACTATGATTTTTTTAACAAAATTATTTAAAATTTGATGGGCGTTGTCCATTTGCCGTGAAGCAATTATTGAGCTTATTGGTAGATCAATGTGTGCAAATTTGTTCCGCTTACTCGGTGTGCTAAACTTCGGTATTTTTATTTTCAACTTCATGTTCATGCCATAAAATTTTCATAAAATATCTGAAATTTTTAGAGATGACCTAGTGCCTAATGGAACAATTTTGTACATTTTAGCGGGTCCATGTGTGCATGTATATCTCATAAGTGTGTTAGGACCCACGAATTCCATTTGATCTTTGCTGATATGACACAATTTGTTTACTCAGCATATTCTAACTCACTAGAACTGAGTTTGGAATTTTTTGTTCCAGTTGTTGTGGCAGCTGAAAGCTACTAGTATAGGAATCCAATTCCAGTTCTGGAATTATAGGCGTAATTCATGGGGGACGAACGACATGTAAGGTCTTATCGGATCAAACCGGATTTTCGTGTGCTATTTATTTCATACATACTTTTCAAATTCGAAAGTGTTGAATTATACGTGCACAACTCGCAGTAGGAAATCTGTTTTCAAAACTAGAAGGAAACTAACAATATCGCCTTCCGCCACAGTGATAGGTCTTTGTCAGGGGGGTGCAATTGTCAAACTGCTGCACATGGAGACAGGGAAAATGCCTACAAATAACCCACTAAAGTTCAGGTTGTTAAACCTCTAGGATCAACTAGGCTAGATTTAATCGGTAGAACTACTTGTCTGCGAGTCTGTCTTGGCGCATTTGAGAGAGAGAGAGAGAACAGAGAGATGGAAAAGGAATAGGGTACCTTCTCTTCTCCCTGGCTCGACGATCCCGTCGAGGTGGCCATGGTGGAGGGCGACGACGGCGACAGTGAGTGGGCATAGGCGGCGGCGGAGCTTCCCGTCACTACTGCGCTAAACCTAGATCGGTAGGTTGTGTCGGTGGGGTGTGCGGCGCACGACGAACCTCGTGTTGTGTGCCGCCGGCCCCTACCTCTTTTATATACGCAGGTGACAGGGGCCCACCAACCATAGCAGGGTTGGGCGCCCCCGATCAGGGCGTAGATCATAGGGCCCGGTGGGCCGTTGGGCCCACTCGGGAGGAGATCAATCTAACATTCTCCCCCTTGATCTCAACTTTTACTTTTAACTTTATACTTTTACCAGTTTCATCACCGATCAGTACATAGAGCATGCTTCATCGTCACAGCTCAATCGCCGATAGAATCAGACAGCTACAATATACCTCTCTGTTTTGAAACAAATTCTCTTCCTTTTGGGCCTCTCATGATCTAGGAATCATAGGCTTTCTCTTAAACCCATGCCGGCTAAGTGTTCCTTGAACACATTGGGTGGTAAGCCTTTCGTAAGCGGATCCGTAAGCATATCCTTTGTCCTTATATGCTCGAGACTTATAGTGTGATCCTGGATTTTATCCTTCACAACATAATACTTTATCTCTATTGGTTTGGTAGCATTACTCGACTTGTTTTTGTGAGCATAGAATACTGCGGGCTCGTTGTCACAGTCCATCTTTAGTGGTTTGCTAATGCAGTCTACCACCTTCAAGTCGGGTATGAATTTCATTAACCATATTGCCTGCCCCGTGGCCTCATAACATGCTATAAATTCTGCATACATCGTGGACGATGCAACTATTGACTGTTTGGAGCTTCTCCACGAAATAGCCCCTCCTGCGAGAGTGAACACGTATCTTGTCGTGGATTTTCTATCATCTTTGTCTCCCGCAAAATCTGCGTCTGAATACCCTCTTATCTCTAGGGAATCAGATCTTCTATATGTCAGCATGAGGTCCTTTGTTCCTTGCGCATAACGCAATGCTTTCTTTACCATCTTCCAGTGCTCTATGCCTGGATTTTCTTGATATCTACCGAGTACCCCGGTTAGGGATGGCACCTGCCGGGTTCGGGGCCGGGATTGACCCATACCCGCACCCGACCCTTCTCCCCGTCCCCGCGACCCACCCCCATACCCGCAGCCGGGTCTAGAACTCCACCAAACCCGCGACCCGCCGGGTTTGTGGGACCCGACGGGTACCCACCAGGATACACAGACGAGGCAGCGGCCAAGCTGGATGGGAGTTTGCGGTAGCGTGGCTGGATGCGGTGGCCGAAGTGTTGGGGATGGGAGGCGGCGGCGCTCCATGGTTGCACGATTGCATGCGGCGCAGGAGCTGGGCGCGCGGCGCTAGAGCAGGCGTTCACCGGCGCAGGAGCGGCGACGGCGCGACGCTGGAGCTCCCGCGCAGGAGCGGCGGCAGCGCGGCGCAGGAACGGTGGCGGCCCGGCGCTAGAGCAGGCACGCAGGAGCTGGGCGGTGCTGGAGAGGCGGCGGCGCGGCGCTGGAGCAGACAGGCGGCGTGGCGCTACAGTAGGCGCATAGAAGAACTGAAGAAAGAGATGGCCGATGGGTGTGGCGTGCGTGCGGGTGTGTGCGGCTGTGCGCCGTGCAGTGTGTTGTATATTTGTGTGGTCTGTGTTGTCGTGAGTGCATCGTGTGTGAGTTGTGGGGCCTAGCCTTGCCTGGGTGCGTGGGGGTGTGTGTGTTTTTTTAGAGCGTGTGGGGTGTGTGCTGTGAGGCGGGTCTGCGGGTTGGCGGGTACGGGTTTGGCACCCCCATACCCGCCTCCGCTAGACCCGGCGGGTCTGGATGTTCACCGCTAAGTAGACCCATGGGTCCAAATCGCCACCATACCCTCCCCATTTAGTGCGGGTACCCGTCGGGTTAGCGGGTATCGGGTACCCATTGCCATTCGTAACCCCGGTGATAAAAGCTAAGTCAGGGCGAGTGCACACTTGTGCATATTGTAAGCTTCCAACAGCCGAAGCATATGCTACTACTTTTATTTGATCGATCTCATATTGGTTCTTGCGACAATGAAATTTCTCAAAACTATCGCCCTTGTCTATAGGAGCAAGTGTGGCATTACTCGCATGCATATTGCACTTCTTTAGAACCTTTTCTAAATATGCCTTCTGCGATAGTCCTAGAACTCTATTTTTCCTATCTCGGTGAATTTCTATGCCCAAAACATATGATGCTTCACCAAGATCTTTCATATCAAAATTTGAGGACAAGAACTTCTTTGTTTCTATTAGCAGACTGACATCATTGCTAGCAAGCAAGATATCATCCACATACAGGATTAGGAAAATATATTTCCCACTTTTAAACTTTGCATAAACGCAGTTATCCTCAACATTCTCCTTAAATCCAAATCTTTTAATTGTCTCATTAAACTTTAGATACCACTGTGTAGAGGCTTGCTTTAATCCATAAATGGATTTTTTTAGGCGACATCCCATATCTTCCTTGCCTTCCATGATAAAACCCTTGGGTTGTTTCATGTAAACATTTTCTTCTAAATCCCCGTTTAGAAATACAGTCTTTACATCCATCTGATGTAGCTCTAAATCAAAATATGCAACTAATGCCATTATGATTCTGAAGGAATCCTTACATGAGACTGGAGAAAACATCTCATTGTAATCTACCCCTTCTCTTTGTGTAAATCCTTTTGCCACAAGTCGGGCTTTATACTTTTCTACATTCCCATTAGAGTCATACTTAGTTTTGTAGACCCATTTACAGCCTACTGTTTTGGCTCCTTTAGGAATTTCTTCTAAGTCCCAAACATCGTTGGAACTCATCGATTTCATCTCGTCTTCTATTGCCTCCATCCACTTCGATGAGTGGGGGCTTCTCATGGCTTCTTCATATGAAGTGGGATCACCCTCCATATGAACTATTTCTGTATTATAAACTCTGTAATCAGTAGAAATAGCGGATATTTTAATTCTTTTAGACCTTCTAAGTGCCTCAGTCTCTGGCACATTCTGTGCCTCAACTTCCGGCACATTTTCTAAAATTGGCTGCAGCAGCTCCCTTTCATGCTTAACAACGGGTTCAGTCCGCTCCTGACGGACAGGTTCCGGATCTTCGCCCATTGTGGTCACGGGTGGAGTTACAACAGGTGCTTGCACTGCAACCTCAGGGATTGTTGGTGCAGGCACAACAGGTAGCGAGAAAATGGCTCCTGAATTATCGGATTAGGTGTATGCACCCTCTTCTCCTCAAGATCAATTTTCCGAGCTACCGTGCTCCCCCTCATCAGTTCGTCCTCTAAAAAGACTACATGTCTTGTTTCTACAAACTTTGTGTATCTGCCTGGACAGTAGAAACGAAAACCTTTTGATCTACCAGGATAGCCAATGAAGTGGCAACTGACTGTTTTGGGATCTAGCTTTGCAATATTTGGATTAAACACTTTGGCCTCAGCCGGGCTCCCCCACACCCTCAAGTGGTGTAGAGAGGGCACTCTTTCTGTCCACAACTCCTACGTTGTTTTGGGCACCGACTTGCTTGGTAGTCTATTGAGAATGTGAATGGCGGTTTTTAGCGCCTCCATCCAGAATCCCAATGGCAAGGTGGAGTAACTCATCATACTGCGCACCATATCCATAAGTGTACGGTTATGCCTTTCAGCTACTCCATTTTGCTGAGGCTCGCTGATACGTCCATTTGGCATCACTATTTTACACCATAATTTATCTTTATTCATCGATATATTTCATAATATGATGCAATACTTATGTTATTTTATCTTATTTTGCATGTTTAGCAATTATTGGTGATGCATCTGCCGGAGCCGGAAATCAACAGGAAAAGTACCTGTCAAGATACCTGACGCAGGAAGATCAGAAAATTTCAGGAAAATAAGGAAGTCAATATTTTGAAGAATAAGTCACGAAGCCGAAAGGGGGCACGGAGAGGAGCTCCAGGGGGCTGGGGCGCCCCCTGCCACGGGCCCACCCTTGGCCGCGGGTGGGACCCGCCCCTGGTCCCTGTGCCCCCCTCCGGCTCCCCTTCGGCGTATTACCTACAATTGACCTAAAAACGTCGGGGGCATCGTCGAATAATTTTTCTGCCGCCTCCACGAGGTGGAAACCAGACAGAGAGAAAGAAGAGCTCCGGCAGGGAGAAATCTGCCGGGGAATTTACCTCCCGGAGGGGGGAATCGCCGTCATCGTCATCGCCATCACGCCGGGCATCATCGGGATCATCATCAACATCGTCTCCACCATCAGCACCATCATCACCGTCACCATCCCATCTCATCTCGCTGTAACAATTGTCATTGTGTTGCTATTAGTTCATCGGAATCATATCCCGGGCATTGATTACCACTTGTAGTTGATGTTTGAGAGTTTTATCGGTGAATTATCATTACAATCAGATTGTTGCCCATATTCATACCACCTCTGATCATGATCTATATGATGTTTTATGAGTAGTTCGTTTGGTTCTTGAGGACATGGGGAAATCCTAGTTGCTAATAATTGCATAATGTTGAGTAATATTTAATGGTTTGATTTATGTTGTGTTGCTATCCCTCTAGTGGTATCGTGTGAACGTCGACTACATGATACTTCACCTTTCAAAGGGCCTAGGGGAATGCATAGTGTATTTAGTTTGCCTATGGTAGGGTTGCAGGAGTGACAGAAACCTAAACCCCAATTCGCGAACTAGTGCACTAGGGAGTGTAGGGTCTCAGAGTTTAAGGTTGTGGTTAGGTTTTTATCTTAATTACTTTCTTGTAGTTGCGGATGCTTACAAGGGGTTTAATCACAAGTATGTATTTGTCCAAGTAAGGGCGGTGCATTAGCATAGGTCCTCCCACACAGCACTTTATCAAAACGTTGAAGATTAATCACCGGCATGCAATGAAACTGGCTAGGCAGAAATTCCCATGTGTCCTCGAGAACGTTTTAATCATCATAAGTAACACAACCGGCTTGTCCTTTGAGCTTAAAATGATTGGGCTATTTGCTGCAACTATTGTAGCTCTCTTTTATTTACTCGTTTCTTTATTTGTTCTTTATATCAAAACTCCAAAAATATTTCTCTTTTAGTGCTTGCAGTAAAACCTTGCTGAAATCTACTTGTCAACACCTTCTGCTCCTCGTTGGGTTCGACACTCTTACTTATCGAAAGGACTACGATAGACCCCCTATACTTGTGGGTCATCAAGACTCTTTTCTGGCGCCGTTGCCGGGGAGTGAAGCGCTATTGGTAAGGAACGCTTTTATTGTAGGTGCTGTTTTTTATTTCTGTTTGTTACTTTGCTTCACTATGGAGCACTCGTCACTTAGTATGCTGTTCGGGAGCGACTCTACCACCACACCCGTGGTGGAGAAGAGCCCTCCACTCTCTGAAGTTGATCCATTTAAAATACCTATGGGCATTATTGATCGTGTCATGAGTAATCGTTATGCAGGGGATGGGACTGTCCATCTGAGTTATCATTTGCTTTATATTAAAGAACTGTGTGAGCTATTTAAGATTGCAGGTATGCCAAAAGAGGTAATCGTGAGGAAATTATTTTCAATATCATTAAAGGATAAAGCTATGGATTGGTATATGCTTCTGAATAATTCTCATTTGATGGATTGGAAAGAGCTTATGTCTCTCTTTTATTCTAAATTTTACCCTCTTCATGTAATTCATCAAGATAGAAATTATATTTACAACTTTTGGCCACGTGAAGGAGAAAGCATCGCTCAAGCTTGGGGGAGGTTGAAATCTCTAATGCTCAAATGCCCCAATCATGAGCTTCCTAGTGACATAATTGTTAACAATTTTTATGCAAGGCTGTCACGTCGTGATAAGGATATGCTTGATGCTTCTTCTCTCGGATCTTGTACAAACAAGAAGGTACATGCTAAATGGGGTCTCATTGAAAGGATTTATCGCAATGCGGAGGATTGGGAGATTGACAAAGGTAAAGAATCAGGTATAAATTATGAGTATGACTGCATTAAATCTTTCATGTAAACTGAACGTTTTAATGTGCTTAGTACTAAGTTTGGGCTCGACTCTCAAATTGTTGTTGATCTTTATAAATCCTTTGTTGATCATATTAATATTCCAAAAGAAAAGTGGAATAAATACCATGAACCTTTTAAAGATGTTTGTGAAAAAGATGTGCTTGTTAGTAATGATGCACCTGTACACACTGTTGAATCTATTTTACCTGCTGTTCACTTTGAAAAACCACCCTTTCCGACAAGAATTAAAGAACACTCAATTGTTGCTAATGTGGTTAATAAAAGTGAAAGAAAAGCTTATGGGCCTTATGAACAACTTGAAATTGCCTCTCCACTAGCCTTGGTTAAAGATCTTGTAACTGAGAACGTCGATGGCAGTTCTATTAATTTTTATGAAGCTGCTACTAACATTGTTAGGCAAGATAAGAGTGCAAATGTTGTTGGTACTCCTGTTGTTTCTGTCAAAATAGGTGATCATTGCTATTATGGACTATGTGATATGGGAGCAAGTGCAAGTGCTATTCCTTACACACTTTATCAAGAAGTAATGCGCGAGATTGCACCATGTGAGCTTGAAGATATTGATTTGCAGATTAAATTGGCTAATAGAGATGTTATCCACCCAGTGGGAATCGTCAGAGACGTTGAAGTCTTATGTGGTAAGGTAAAATATCCAACTGATTTCCTTGTCTTGGGGTCAGTTAAAGATAAATTTTGTCCTATCGTATTTGGTAGACCTTTCTTAAATACTTGTAGTGCTGTTATAGATTTTAAGAAAGAAAAGGTCTCTGTTCAATTCACTGGAGATCCGTATGAATTTAATTTTTCCAAATTTGCTCGACATCGTTATGATAAAGAATTACCTAATGAGGATCTTATTATTGAAAGAATTGCTTCTATTGCTGTGCCTCCTAACGATCCTTTGCAGCAATTTATGGAGGAGCACGAGAATGATATGTTTATGCAGGAAAGGGGAGAAATTGATGAAGTCTTATTTAGACAGCCGGCTATTCTAAAGCATGATCTACCTGTGGAGTCGTTGGGGACGCCCGCGCCTCCAAAAGGAGATCCTGTTTTTGAATTAAAAGCTCTCCCAGACACTCTCAAATATACATATTTAGATGAGAAGAAAATATATCCTGTTATTATCAATTCTAACCTTTCAGCAAAAGAAGAGGAGCGATTATTGGAGGTTCTTAGGAAACATCGGGCTGCAATGGGCTATACTTCGGATGATCTTCAAGGGATTTCTCCATCTATTTGTCAACATACAATTAATCTTGAGCCTGATGCGAAGCCCGCTGTTGATCATCAACGAAGATTGAATCCAAAGATGAAGGATGTGGTAAGGAATGAGATACTTAAGCTTCTCGATGCAGGTATAATCTATCCTATTGCTGATAGTAGATGGGTTAGTCATGTCCACTATGTTCCTAAAAAGGGAGGTATGACCGTTGTTGCTAATGATAATAATGAACTCATTCCTCAGAGAACGGTTGTAGGATATAGAATGTGCATTGATTATAGGAAGCTTAATAAGGCCACTCGAAAAGATCATTATCCTTTGCCTTTTATTGATCAAATGCTTGAAAGATTGTCTAAGAATACTCACTTTTGTTTCCTTGATGGTTATTCTAGTTTCTCTCAAATTGCTGTTAAATTTGAAGATCAGGAAAAAACTACCTTTACTTGTCCTTATGGAACTTATGCTTATAGACGTATGCCTTTTGGTTTGTGTAATGCACCTGCTACTTTTCAGAGATGCATGTCTGCTATTTTTCATGGCTTTTGTGAGGAAATTGTGGAAGTCTTCATGGACAATTGTCTCTATAATCTTGATAAAGTTTTTCAGAGATGTGAGCATAGTTAAAAAAAACGGACCGGACTGCCGGTTGAACCGGAAAAAACCGGAACCGGCGGCCTCGCCGGTCTGTTAAGCGCACAGGACCGGCCCCGCCAATGAACCGGAAAAAACCGGTCAAACCGGCCGGTTTTCAAGAAAACCGGCGAACCGGCAGTTTTTGGTGAGCCGGCCAGTTTGATGTCTGTTCCGCAATTACCTCTTATTAGAATTGTTTTGTTGGAAAAAAGAGAGGGGCAAATGTGGAAATACAAGACAAACTAGGTTTTTCTGTGGATGAGTCGATCGGATCGATCCCATGCTCATTTCCCCTTTGCCCAGTTGCCCTGCGCCGCCATAGAGAAAGAAGAGGAGCGGCGAGACGCCATGGCCGCAGGCCGCCGGCTGCCGCTTGGCTTCTTGAGGAGCTGTGTGCCCGTGCTCCACGGGCCGGGGTAGTCGCCTCGCCGGTTGCAGGCTGCAGCTCGATTCCGCGGCCACCTGCGGACCGCGGCTCGATTCCGCGGCGGGTCGGGCCACCAACATCGGCCGCACCGACGCCACCTGCCACCGCCGCCGACCGCCGCTACTGAAGAAGAGACGCCAGCCGCTTCTGCATCACCGTTTCAGGTCTCACCCAGGTATACATCTTAGCAACTTCTTTGTGCTGTGAATTGCGAAATCGTGCAATGCTTGTGTATATGAGTATCTAGTATATCTATTACATGCGATTTTTGGTGTTAGATATTAGAGAATAGATCGTTGTTTGTTGATTTTTGGGAATTTATGCAGTGGTACAGGTCACTGATGACACCGCATCGCAAGAGACCCAATCATCGCAGGCGCAGCAGACAACAAAGCGAGCTAAAACTGATCCAGCATGGCCAAGTCTGAATTTATTTCCATACATATTGTTGTATTTCATGATAGAAAATTATATTATTTATTTATTTTACATGTTAAAAAACCGGACAGTGAACCGGTGAACCAGTGGTTCGACCGGTAAAAACCTAAACCGAGAGCCTGACCGGTTCGATTACCGGTCCGGTTTTTTAAACTATGGATGTGAGGAGACTAATCTTGTTCTTAACTGGGAGAAGTGTCACTTTATGGTGAACGAAGGCATAGTGCTTGGACATAAAATTTCTGAGAGAGGGATTGAAGTTGATAAGGCTAAAATTGAAGCAATTGAGAAGATGCCCTATCCAAGGGACATCAAAGGTATTCGTAGTTTCCTTGGTCATGCTGGTTTTTATAGGAGGTTTATTAAAGACTTTTCTAAAACTTCGAGGCCTCTTACTAATCTTCTTCAAAAGGATGTTCCATTTGTTTTTTATGAAGATTGTAAGGAAGCCTTCGAGATACTTAAGAAAGCTTTAATCACCGCTCCTATAGTACAACCACCTGATTGGAATTTGCCCTTTGAGATTATGTGTGATGCTAGTGATTATGCTGTTGGGGCTTTTCTTGGCCAAAGAATTGATAAGAAGTTAAATGTCATTCATTATGCTAGAAAAACTTTAGATAGTGCTCAAAAGAATTATGCAACTACTAAAAAGGAATTTTTAGCAGTTGTTTTTGCTCGTGATAAGTTTAGACAATACATTGTAGATTCCAAAGTAACTATTCATACTGATCATGCTGCAATTAAGTACCTTATGGAAAAGAAAGATGCTAAGCCTAGGCTTATTAGATGGGTGCTTTTGCTGCAAGAGTTTGATTTGCATATTGTTGATAGAAAAGGTGCAGATAATCCTGTAGCTGGTAATTTGTCTAGAATGGAAAATATATCTCATGATCCTATCCCTTTAAATGATAGTTTCCCTAATGAACAACTTGATGTCGTTAAGGTAACCTCTCATGACGCTCCTTGGTATGCTGATTATGCTAACTTTATTGTCTCGAAATTTTTGCCTCCAAGTTTTACTTATCAACAGAAAAAGAAATTCTTCTATGACTTGAGGCACTACTTTTGGTATGACCCACATTTATATAAGGAGGGAGTTGATGGAATTTTGAGGAGATGTATTCCTGAGCATGAACAGGAAGAAGTGTTGAGGAAGTGCCACAATAGTGGTTATGGAGGACATCATGCAGGGGAAAGGACTGCACATAATGTTCTTCAATCAGGTTTTTATTGGCCTACTTTATTTAAGGATGCTAAAAGGTTTGTTTCGTCTTGTGATGAGTGTCAAAGGGTTGGTAACATTAGTAGACGTAATGAAATGCCTATGAATTATTCTCTTGTTATTGAACCTTTTGATTGTTGGGGATTTGATTTTATGGGTCCTTTTCCCACTTCCCATGGCAATACTCACATTCTAGTTGATGTAGACTATGTTACTAAATGGGTGGAAGCTATACCAACCAAAAGTGCTGATCATAAGACCTCCCTAAAAATGCTTAACGAAGTTATTTTCCCTAGGGGTGTAATTAGATATCTTATGACTAAGGGAGGGTCCCATTTTATTCATGGTGCTTTTAGAAAGGTTTTAGCTAAATATGATGTTAATCACAGAGTTTCTTGACCTTATCACCCTCAAACTAGTGGGCAACTTGAGTTAACTAATAGAGAGATTAAACTAATCTTGCAAAAGACCGTTAACAAGTCTAGGAAGAATTGGTCTAAGAAACTTAATGATGCTCTGTGGGCTTATAGAACTGCTTATAAAAATCCTATGGGCATGTCTCCTTATAAAATGGTTTATGGGAAGGCATGTCATTTTCCTCTTGAATTAGAACATAAAGCTTATTGGGCTCTTAGACAACTTAATTCTGATCCTACTCTTGCCGGTAAAACTAGATTGCTTAAATTGAGTTCTTTAGAGGAGTGGAGAAATGAAGCTTATGAGAATGCTCGTTTGTTTAAGGAAAAAGTAAAGAGATGTCATGCTAAGAGAATTTTGAAAAGAGAATTTAATGTTGGTGATAAAGTGCTTTTGTATAGGTCTCGCCTCAGATTTTTTGCAGGCAAATTGCTCTCTAAATGGGAAGGACCATTCATCATTGAGTAAGTTTATCGTTCCGGCGCTATAAAGATTAACAGTCTAGATGGGGACAAGCCTCAAGTGGTGAATGGTCAGCGACTCAAGCACTATATCTCCGGTAATCCTTTGGAGAAAGATGTCGATGTTATTCAAGTGGTCCCTCCGAAAGAATTTATTGAAACCAAATTCCGGAAGGCACCAGAGTTAGGAAACGAATAGGTAACTGTTTCGGTAAGGAAAGTGCCTCGGAAAATTCCAGAAAATTTATATTATTTATTTTTAGAAAATTAGGAAAATTCGGAGACTGGACGGAGTACGAGACGGAGTCCAGGAGGCAGGGGCGACCCTCTGCCGCGGCCCTACCCTAGGCCGTGGTGGGGACCCGCCCTTGGCCCCTGGACACCGCCTCTGACTCTGCCTAGTCTCATCGCCTTCCTTTTATTGCAAAAATCCCGACTATAAATTTCCCCGAATTTTTCGAGGAGCGTATCCTGTGTTTTTCGTCGTGTTTTCAGTTTGAGTTTTTCTGGCAGATCGCTTTCTCTCGAACCCTAGCCGCCATGACTTCTCCGAGCACTTCCAATGATGATTTCTTCAAGAACGTCATCAACCCCTACTTAGCTGAGGTCAAGATGCATCCTCAAGTTCTTCAGCTCAAGGACGGCGTGCTTCATAAGCAAGATCTTCAAGGCCCTAAGAAGGAGGGGGGTGAGAAGACAAGGTTAGAAGAGGTTGAGCAGGAGGTTTTCGAGTACAAGAAGATGATCGAGTGAGGAGTAAGTTCCAATCACCGCATCATTGCTGAGCTTATTGATCTTCACAAGCAAGAGACCGATGAATTAAGGGAGAAGATCTTTCTATTGGAGAAGGAGACCGCTAATCTGCAAGCACAGATCTATGATATTCACAATCAGATGTGTGAGTATGAACTTAGATTTAAGCGTATAAGCTCTGCTGCAAGTTTCAGGTCGGAGGAGACTTGTTCGTCTTTCGTCGACCGGAAGCCCCTTCCGTGGAAGTTTGGTGACAAATGATGAAATTGGGGACCTTCATCATGAGCTCGAGCATCAGGGGTAATGGCACTCCCTTGGCTTGTCGCAAGCTTGGGGGAGTGCCCCGGTATCTTTATCTTCTATCTTTTATTTTTCATAGTCATGTGAGTCGTATCATGAGTACAGAAGTTATCTTGTAGTATGGTTTTGCAATGTGTCTTTGTCGCTCCTTGTGAGTTCTTTGTATCCGTTGGTGTGTGGTTTTCTATAATGGAATATAAATGAGAAGTATCTTTTATTCTTTTGCACTTTATATTTTATTATGGCAATCTCTCTCATCTGCTGGTCTCGTGGTAAGTGATGATTTGACATTGGGTGCATGAGTAGAAGTTCATTGAGTATTTGTAAGCGTGATTCTGTTTATCTTGCAATAATCAATTTGATGCTTGAGTAGAGAAGAGAAATTTAATTGCAAATATACTATCTTTTATATCTTACATGCTTGTGAGCCCTCAAGATTGCATACTTTTGTATTAGATTTATTTCTGACAGTGATGATAAGCTTTATGTTGCATGTTTGGCATATTGTTCTAGATGACATATTTGGTTTACATCTTTCAACACTGCAAGTTTGCTTCAAATACCTTCTTTGCTAAGCCCAAAAATTTGTACTGAGTGTATGGTTCATTCGTGCATCCAAATCCCAAAGCCAAACTATCTCGCCATCTGAGTCCATCATATCTACCAATGCATGGTATTTCTTGCCATTCCAAGTAAATTTGCCATGTGCTATCTTTAAAAATTCAAAATACTCCTTTTTGTGCCTCTGTTTTTAAGCTCATGAGGGAGCAGTAGAGAGTTGGATATAACCTGTGACGAGCAAGGTCATTTCCCCCCTTTTTCACCCGGTGTCGATGGATTACGTCTTCACTTGAATCAACCCGAGAGCAGCTTAAGCAAAATATAAATACAACTCACCATTCTCCTCCGCGCAGTGAAAATCTAAGAAATCAGGTTTAAACATTGGACAGTGGTGAAACCAAGGAGAAAGAGGAGCGTACTCGCTCCTCTAAAAACCAGCTGCTCTCACAAGTCTAAAAGCCTTGCTTATCATGGGGGACTAGATAGCTTCTCTGTTGTGAAGTCGTTGACGAAAGCATGCATGTCTCAAAACTGTTTTACTTCTGTTTTATAGAAATAAAAAAAAGCTCTAGCACATGACTAATCCCTGCTTCCCTTTGCGAAGGGCCTTTCTTTTACTTTTTATGTTGAGTCAGTTTTCTTTTTCCTCTATCTTCCACAAGCAAACTTATAGTATTGATCTATGATGTTAGCAAGTATGATATCCACATTGTGTCTTTTTTGTCTCATAATAGTTGTTCATTTTTCTTATGTCAGCTCTAACTCTTCTATCATAAGATTACATCCTTGATGATTTGCAACTCGTCGAAAGGTAACTTGATGGTTGAAGCATTTAAATGGATCTTTCTTGAAATATGAGCTGACAAGTATAATTGCCTTTTAAGAGAAGTCTCTGTTTGCCACTATTTAATAAATTTCTGTTTTACTTCACCTTAACATGTTATAGTTACATTACTTGTCTTCGAGAAGCTTTATGAGAGAAAGGTTGTTGTTTAAGATGTATTCGTGTTTGATGAGTAAATAGTGATGCTTCATGTTCGTATTCTTTATTTATCGACACTTCACTCCATAAACCTTTGGTCATGTTTACTGAGTTCAGTTTTCGCTTCGGGACAAGCGGAGTCTAAGCTTGGGGGAGTTGATACGTCCATTTTGCATCACTAATTTACACCATAATTTATCTTTATTCATCGATATATTTCATAATATGATGCAATACTTATGTTATTTTATCTTATTTTGCATGTTTGGCAATTATTGGTGATGCATCTGCCGGAGCCGGAAATCAGCTGGAAAAGTACCTGTCAAGATACCTGACGCAGGAAGCTCAGAAAATTCCAGGAAAATAAGGAAGTCAATATTTTGAAGAATAAGTCACATAGCCGAAAGGGGGCACGGAGAGGAGCTCCAGGGGTCAGGGGCGCCCCCTGCCGCGGGCCCACCCTTGGCCGCGGGTGGGACCCGCCCCTGGTCCATGTGGCCCCCCTTCGGCTCTCCTTCGGCGTATTACCTACAATTGACCTAAAAACGTCGGGGGCATCGTCGAATAATTTTTCTGCCACCTCCACTAGGGCTGGACACAAAGCTCGAGGCTCGGCTCGGGCTCGGCTCGTAGGTAGGACAAGCCAAGCCTTAACCTGCCAAACACAGCTCGAGGCTCGACAAGCTGGCTCGATGAAGCTCGCAAGCCGGCTCGAAGTCTCGATGAAATTAAAAAAATTGCCATGACCTTTGCTAAAATGTAAGAAATCACAATTATTGTCAACAATTGAGCATGAAAATATATTCAACAATTGAGCATGTAAGAAGTTTCAGTGTTTCACAAAGTACAATAATAGTGGCATACATAACAAGTCCACCACACAAATACATGCACTTGGTCCAATAGTATCATACATCAGAAGCAGTTAAACATGAAACATGTGCACAGTAGCACAGGTGCACTTAATTCAATAAATAAAACATGACGTGAGCCACAGCTCGACCAAAATACAACTCTTAACTTGAACTTCAACCACAAAAGGACCACGACACCATCATTTCATCTCCCCCTAGTCGTCGCCAATTCGCCATGTCAAATCTGAAGCACAACAAGGAAAAACATCAAATAAGAACCATTGATACTATTTTGCTTCAGTTTTTGGCTGTATAAAAAGCTACAGCAAGCAAATACATCAAATAAGCACCATTTCACAGTATGTTGCTTCATCAAATAAGCACCATAAAAAGGTACAGTATTAGAACTTACTAGTTGCTCCCCACCACGCTTTTTGGAAATGAAATGGTCTCGACATCATCATCATGATCGGGCTCCTAAAAGGGAGAAAATAGTCAAGTTATATATGCATAATAAATATAAAAAAGAAACAGATCATAACATTAACAACAATAGTAGTGTAGCACATACCACTTCAATTGAAATTTTGTTATCATTTTGTGAATCTTTAATCCAGCTAGAAGCACACACCAATGCCTCAACCATGGCTGGCTTTAAAGAACTTCTATAGTCATCAAGAACTCGACCCCCAGTGCTAAAAGTTGATTCCGAAGACACAGAAGTGGCTGGTATAGACAAGAAATTCTTTGCCATCTTTGATATCACAGGGTATCTATGTGCATTCAGCTTCCACCACAATAGCACATCAAAGTTTTTGTTTAGCAAGCTCTCATTCACCTCATCAAGATACTTGGCAAGCTCATTCTTTGATGTCTCCAAAGAAGTTTCGCTCAAGTAGGAGGTAAACTCGCTAGCACTTGAGGGTAGAGAAGAACTTGAATCCACAACTGTAGATGAGGATGCATTTGATCTATAGGAATCAGCTTTCTCATGACGGCGATGCATATCATAAGTCTCATACAACTTTGCTAACTCGATATCGATCAAATTATATTCAGCAAGAGCTTTTTCACGACAATAGATCTTTTTGAAAGCCCAACTAATGTATTTCAGCTTGTACCTTGGGTCAAGAATAGTAGCAATCACCATGACATTCTTGGGTTCTTCCCAATACTTGTTGAATTTGTCCATCATTGCATCCCCCATAGCTTTCAATTCTTTATTGGTGGAATGACAAGCCTCTCTAAGTGCAATCTTGACATTGACAATGTGAGGATAAAATGTATTGGAAGTAGGATATTTAGAGCCAGAGAATGCAGTAGAAACCTCAGCCAAACGAGCAAGTATTGGTGTAATGGTGTTGAACAATACCCATTCATCATTTGAGGGCTTCCATTTATAGTTGGCATCAATGTCCGAATAAGTATCTAATGCATCTCTATAGGCAATGGTTGTTTTTAACATGTGGAAAGTTGAATTCCATCTTGTTGTCACATCAAGTTTCAGCCCCTCACCAATTGTCATTGCAAGAGAATGGCAAATTTCCACGAACTTGTGCAATCTAGATACCGACTTTTTATGTACTTCACAGTTTCCCTCACATTGGTTGTCAAATGGGAGATGGTGGCAGTCCCATCGGTGACCACCAAATTAATAATATGAGCACAACAACGAACATGGAAATACTTGGGAACGAAACAATAAGAGCCTCTAGCAGCAAACTTAGCCTTCAAATTTCGGATAGCTCCATCATTGTTGGATGCATTATCAAGAGTGATTGAGATGATTTTATCTTCTATCTTCCATGCAGCCACACATTCAAACACAGCTTGAGCAATCACATTTCCACTATGTGGAGGGTCCAACTCGACAAAATTTAGCACATGACATTGCATATTCCAATTTTTATCAATGTAGTGTGCAACTAAACACATATAGGAAAGTGTTTGGTTGGATGTCCACAAATCAGTAGTTAAAGCAATGTTGTCCACACCTTTAAGAATTTTCATAAGGCTTTCTCTCTCAGATTCAAACACCTTCAAGCATTCTTTTCTAATGGTTTTTCTACCAATGAACTCATATCGAGGATTTAAATATTTCATCACAATGTTGATCCATGTGTGCTCTACCATCTTAAATGGATAATCATGGCATATAAGCATCTTAGCAATTAACTTCTTAGCTTCCTCTTGACTAAACTCTCTAGATGACTGCAAAACAGGAATACCGGCATCATTTGAACTAGATGGCTGGAAATTGAGAAGAGTTTGACTAGCCACCTTTGCCAATGCAATCTTGTAATCTGGGCATGAATTCAGATAGTGTCTGGAAAGATGTGTAGTGGCTCCCCCTCGATCTGGCCTGTAGGAGAAGAACTTTTTGCAATAGTTGCATTGTGCCTGATTCATAATGGCACCCGTCTACATGGTGGATGGCACTTCTACCTTCTCAAAGTGCTTCCATACCTTTGAACTAACCTTGCTGCTCGATTGAACGGTAACCTTCGGACCAACCTTCATTCCCTTCTTTGGCTTCTTCCCTCTCATGGAAACCCCATCATCATCCGATATCTCAATACGGCCATCATCGGTTATCTCAATGCGGCCATCAACAAACATTTCATCCTCGGACATGGCATCATTCTTATCAAAAGAATTTTCTTCCTCATCAGACTCATTTGCCGGCTGCACATAGAGTAATCGAAACAATTCCATCAAACTAAACAGAGCATCAATACAATACATGTAGGACTACTGCTCTACTGCTGTTGCATCAATTTTGAAAGGCTGAGACAAACTTACCCTTAGTGGTGCAGAAGCTCCCGCTGGCGGTAGCGAAGAAGCCGATGTTGCCGGTCTAGTCGGAGGGATGCCGAGTAGAGAAGCAGTCCTGGAATTCATCGTATTCTCGAAAGCACGCTTCTTTCCCTCTCCTTGCAGGTGTTGCGGACTTGCTCGAGAACCAGCACTACGCTCCTCTCCAGGTTGCATCGTTGCCTCATCGGTGGTGGCGTGGAGGAAAAAAGCTGGTGGTGGTGACTGATGAGAGGAGCAACCGGTCACCGGACGAATCCCTGGTGGTGGAGCCATGGAGGGAGAGCACGCCGGTGTGACAGACGAGAGGAGCAGCTCAGCAGCCGGCCGGCCGAATTGAAGCCGAGAGGAGCAGCGCCGGACAAATCGGTGGAGAGAGAGCATGCCAGAGAAGGATATGCCGTCGGAGAGGGGGCGGTGGACCGCGGATGGCCGGCCGGTGAGCGGCGGCCCCTGCTACCGGTCGACGCGTGGCGCCGCGCGCGTCTGACAGGTACCACGGAGGCCTCCGTGGAGATCCATGGGAGGAACGGCCTCCGGTGGCCAGGCGGCGTGTCCACTGGCGGGCGGTGGCGGACATAGTCAGTGGCAGGTGGCAGCGGACGGCGGCGAGGGCAGCTTGGCGGCGAACGTCGTCAAGGGCGGCATGGCGGCGGACGTGGAGAGTGAAGGGGAATGGGATGGTCGACTAGTCGTTGAATGGAGTACTACTACTAGGGGGCAGGTCGGGATTGGGAATTAGGGTTCAGGCTCGCGAGCCGGCCAAGCCGAGCCTCGAGCCGGACGAGCCGAGCTACAAGCCCACTTTCTGGGGTTTTTCTGCTACCAAGCCGAGCCTGGCTTGGCTCGCGTTTTTTCAAGCCCAACCGAGCCGAGCCACGAGCCGGCTCGGCTCGATTCCAGCCCTAGCCTCTCCACGAGGCGGAAACCAGACAGAGAGAAAGAAGAGCTCCGGCAGGGAGAAATCTGCCGGGAAATTTCCCTCCCGGAGGGGGGAATCGCCGTCATCGTCATCGCCATCACGCCGGGCATCATCGGGATCATCATCAACATCATCTCCACCATCAGCACCATCATCACCGTCACCATCCCATCTCATCTCGCTGTAACAATTGTCATTGTGTTGCTATTAGTTCATCGGAATCACATCCCGGGCGTTGATTACCACCTGTAGTTGATGTTTGAGAGTTTTATCGGTGAATTATCATTACAATCAGATTGTTTCCCATATTCATACCACCTCTGATCATGATCTATATGATGTTTTGTGAGTAGTTCGTTTGGTTCTTGAGGACATGGGGAAAGCCTAGTTGCTACTAATTGCATAATGTTGAGTAATATTTAATGGTTTGATTTATATTGTGTTGCTATCCCTCTAGTGGTATCGTGTGAACGTCGACTACATGATACTTCACCTTTCAAAGGGCCTAGGGGAATGCATAGTGTATTTAGTTTGCTTATGGTAGAGTTGCAGGAGTGACAGAAACCTAAACCCCAATTCGCGAACTAGTGCACTAGGGAGTGTAGGGTCTCAGAGTTTAAGGCTGTGGTTAGGTTTTTATCTTAATTACTTTCTTGTAGTTGCGGATGCTTGCAAGGGGTTTAATCAAAAGTATGTATTTGTCCAAGTAAGGGTGGTGCATTATCATAGGTCCTCCCACACAGCACTTTATCAAAACGTTGAAGATTAATCACCGGCATGCAATGAAACTGGCTAGGAAGAAATTCCCATGTGTCCTCGAGAACGTTTTAATCATCATAAGTAACACAACCGGCTTGTCCTTTGAGCTTAAAAGGATTGGGCTATTTGCTGCAACTATTGTAGCACTCTTTTATTTACTCGTTCTTTATTTGTTCTTTATATCAAAACTCCAAAAATATTTCTCTTTTAGTGCTTGCAGTAAAACCTTGCTGAAATCTACTTGTCAACACCTTCTGCTCCTCGTTGGGTTCGACACTCTTACTTATCTAAAGGACTACGATAGATCCCCTATACTTGTGGGTCATCAAGACTCTTTTCTGGCGCCGTTGCCGGGAAGTGAAGCGCTATTGGTAAGTTGAATTGGTAAGGAACTCTTTTATTGTAGGTGCTGTTTTTTATTTCTGTTTGTTACTTTGCTTTAGTATGGAGCACTCGTCACTTAGTATGTTGTTCGGGAGCGACTCTACCACCACACCCGTGGTGGAGAAGAGCCCTCCACTCTTTGAAGTTGATCCAATTAAAATACATATGGGCATTATTGATCGTGTCATGAGTAATCGTTATGCAGGGGATGGGACTATCCGTCCGGGTTATCATTTGCTTTATATTAAAGAACTGTGTGAGCTATTTAAGATTGCAGGTATGCCAAAAGAGGTAATCATGAGGAAATTATTTTCAATATCATTAAAGGATAAAGCTATGGATTGGTATATGCTTCTGGATAATTCTCATTTGATGGATTGGAAAGAGCTTATGTCTCTCTTTTATTATAAATTTTACCCTCTTCATGAAATTCATCAAGATAGAAATTATATTTACAACTTTTTGCCACGTGAAGGAGAAATCATCGCTCAAACTTGGGGGAGGTTGAAATCTCTAATGCTCAAATGCCCCAATCATGAGCTTCCTAATGACATAATTGTTAACAATTTTTATGCAAGGCTATCACGCCGTGATAAGGATATGCTTGATGCTTCTTCTCTCGGATCTTTTACAAACAAGAAGGTAAATGCTAAATGGGGTCTCATTGAAAGGATTTATCGCAATGCGGAGGATTGGGAGATTGACAAAGGTAAAGAATCAGGTATAAAGTATGAGTATGACTGCATTAAATCTTTCATGGAAACTGAACGTTTTAATGTGCTTAGTACTAAGTTTCGGCCCGACTCTCAAATTGTTGTTGATCTTTATAAATCCTTTGCTGATCATATTAATATTCCAAAAGAAAAGTGGAATAAATACCATGAACCTTTTAAAGATGTTTGTGAAAAAGATGTGCTTGTTAGTAATGATGCACCTGTACACACTATTGAATCTGTTTTACCTGCTGTTCACTTTGAAAAACCACCCTTTCCTACAAGAATTAAAGAACACTCAATTGTTGCTAATGTGGTTAATAAAATTGAAAGAAAAGCTTATGACCCTTATGAACAACTTGAAATCGCCTCTCCAGTAGCTTTGGTTAAAGATCTTGTAACTGAGAACGTCGATGGAGGTTCTATTAATTTTTGTGAAGCTGCTACTAACATTGTTAGGCAAGATAAGAGTGAAAAAGTTGTTGGTACTCCTGTTGTTTCTGTCAAAATAGGTGATCATTGCTATTATGGACTATGTGATATGGGAGCAAGGGCAAGTGCTATTCCTTACACACTTTATCAAGAAGTAATGCGCGAGATTGCACCATGTGAGCTTGAAGATATTGATTTGGAGATTAAATTGGCTAATAGAGATGTTATCCACCCAGTGGGAATCGTCAGAGACGTTGAAGTCTTATGTGGTAAGGTAAAATATCCAACTGATTTCCTTGTATTGGGGTCAGTTAAAGATAAATTTTGTCCTATCGTATTTGGTAGACCTTTCTTAAATACTTGTAGTGATGTTATAGATTTTAAGAAAGAAAAGGTCTCTGTTCAATTCGCTGGAGAACCGTATGAATTTAATTTTTCCAAATTTGCTCGACATCGTTATGATAAAGAATTACCTAATGAGGATCTTATTATTGAAAGAATTGGTTCTATTGCTGTGCCTCCTAACGATCCTTTGAAGTAATTTATGGAGGAGCACGAGAATGATATGTTTGCAGGAAAGGGAAGAAATTGATGAAGTCTTCTTTAGACAGCCGGCTATTCTAAAGCATGATCTACCTGTGGAGTCGTTGGGGACGCCCACGCCTCCAAAAGGAGATCCTGTTTTTGAATTAAAAGCTCTCCTAGACACTCTCAAATATACATATTTAGATGAGAAGAAAATATATCCTTTTATTATCAATTCTAACCTTTCAGCAAAAGAAGAGGAGCGATTATTGGAGGTTCTTAGGAAACATCGGGCTGCAAAGGGCTATACTTTGGATGATCTTCAAGGGATTTCTCCATCTATTTGTCAACATACAATTAATCTTGAGCCTGATGCGAAGCCCGTTGTTGATCATCAACGAAGATTGAATCCAAAGATGAAGGATGTGGCAAGGAATGAGATACTTAAGCTTCTCGATGCAGGTATAATCTATCCTATTGCTGATAGTAGATGGGTTAGTCCTGTCCACTGTGTTCCTAAGAAGGGAGGTATGACCGTTGTTGCTAATGATAATAATGAACTCATTCCTCAGAGAACAGTTGTAGGATATAGAATGTGCATTGATTATAGGAAGCTTAATAAGGCCACTCGAAAAGATCATTATCCTTTGCCTTTTATTGATCAAATGCTTGAAAGATTGTCTAAGAATACTCACTTTTGTTTCCTTGATGGTTATTCTGGTTTCTCTCAAATTGCTGTTAAATTTGAAGATCAGGAAAAAACTACCTTTACTTGTCCTTATGGAACCTATGCTTATAGACGTATGCCTTTTGGTTTGTTTTTTGGACCTGCTACTTTTCAGAGATGCATGTCTGCTATTTCTCATTGCTTTTGTGAGGAATTTGTGGAAGTCTTCAGGGACGATTTCTCCGTCTATGGAACTTCTTTCGACAATTGTCTCTATAATCTTGATAAAGTTTTGCAGAGATGTGAGGAGACTAATCTTGTTCTTAACTAGGAGAAGTGTCACTTTATGGTGAACGAAGGCATAGTGCTTGGACATAAAATTTCTGAGAGAGGGATTGAAGTTGATAAGGCTAAAATTGAAGCAATTGAGAAGATGCCCTATCCAAGGGACATCAAAGGTATTCGTAGTTTCCTTGGTCATGCTGGTTTTTATAGGAGGTTTATTAAAGACTTTTTTAAGACTTCGAGGCCTCTTACTAATCTTTTTCAAAAGGATGTTCCATTTGTTTTTTATGAAGATTGTAAGGAAGCCTTCGAGATACTTAAGAAAGCTTTAATCATCGCTCCGATAGTACAACCACCTGATTGGAATTTGCCCTTTGAGATTATGTGTGATGCTAGTGATTATGCTGTTGGGGCTGTTCTTGGCCAAAGAATTGATAAGAAGTTAAATGTCATTCATTATGCTAGTAAAACTTTAGATAGTGCTCAAAAGAATTATGCAACTACTGAAAAGGAATTTTTAGCAGTTGTTTTTGCTCATGATAAGTTTAGACAATACATTGTAGATTCCAAAGTAACTATTCATACTGATAATGCTTCAATTAAGTACCTTATGGAAAAGAAAGATGTTAAGCCTAGGCTTATTAGATGGGTGCTTTTGCTGCAAGAGTTTGATTTGCATATTGTTGATAGAAATGGTGCAGATAATCCTGTAGCTGATAATTTGTCTAAAATGGAAAATATACCTCATGATCCTATCCCTTTAAATGATAGTTTTCCTAATGAACAACTTGCTGTCATTAAGGTAACCTCTCATGACGCTCCTTGGTATGCTGATTATGCTAAATTTATTGTCTTGAAATTTTTGCCTCCAAGTTTTACTTATCAACAGAAAAAAAATTCTTCTATTACTTGAGGCACTACTTTTGGGATGACCCACATTTATATAAGGAGGGAGTTGATGGAATTTTGAGGAGATGTATTCCTGAGCATGAACAGGAAGAAGTGTTGAGGAAGTGCCACAATAGTGGTTATGGAGGACATCATGCAGGGGAAAGGACTGCACATAAGGTTCTTTAATCAGGTTTTTATTGGTCAAGTAAGGGCGGTGCATTAGCATAGGTCCTCCCACACATCACTTTATCAAAACATTGAAGATTAATCACCGGCATGTAATGAAACTGGCTAGGCAGAAATTCCTATGTGTCCTCGAGAACGTTTTAATCATTATAAGTAACACGACCGGCTTGTCCTTTGAGCTTAAAAGGATTGGGCTATTTGCTGCAACTATTGTGGCACTCTTTTATTTACTCATTCTTTATTTGTTCTTTATATCAAAACTCCAAAAATATATTTTTTTAGTGCTTGCAGTAAAACCTTGCTGAAATCTACTTGTCAACACCTTCTACTCCTCGTTGGGTTCGACACTCTTATTTATCGAAAGGACTACGATAGATCCCCTATACTTTGGGTCATCACTCGCCCGGCATTGAATACTGGGCCACTATGCCAGTCTCCTGTAAAAACTTGCAAAAGGTCCAGGGACCTGTCCATATGGAGTGTGCCGACCATAGTACTCCCCCCACGGTCAGATCTTACTATTTTTATTCTTTTATCATGTTGATTTTCAACTTCAGCTTTGAATATCTTAAATTTATCCAACGCTTCAGATCTTTCTTTGGTTGGATAAATATAACCATATCAGGAGTAATCATCTGTAAATGTTATGAACGAGTCATAACCATCCACAGTTTTCATAGGAAATGGTCCACAAATGTCAGTGTGAATGATTTCTAGTGTTCATGTGCTTCGGTTTGCACCCTTTTTGATTTGCTTTACATACTTTTCTTTAATGCAATCTATGCATTGCTCTATGTCTGAGAACTCTAATGGAGGAAGAATTTCATTTTTAACTAGTCTTTCTATTCTCCCCCTCGAAATATGACCTAAGCGACAGTACCATAATTTCGATGAGTCATGAGTTCTCTTTCTTTTATTTTGTTCTTTATCCGATGCAGAAACATGCTCATTCACATTACACACAGAATAAACTTTTTCACGCATGGATAATAAATATAGCTCATTGTGAAGGAAAGCAACACCCACATAAGTATTATTACACCATATGACACACTTGCCATGTCCAAAATAACATCCATAATGATCTTTCTCCAAACGTGAAACACTAATCAAGTTTCTGTGTAATGAAGGAACATATAAAACATCCCTAAGCAGAATCGTGAATCCATCAGCTAACTTCAGGGAGATGTCGCTGACAGCTTCAACGTCTGCTTGGACTCCATTTGCAACTTCAATGCATCTTTCGCTTCTTTGCATAGTCCACGTTGAATGGAATCCCTGTAAAGAATTTGCAACATGAACAGTTGCACCTGAGTCAATCCACCAAGTAGATTTTGAAAACTGTGTATACAAGGATTCATTTACAAAGGAAACAATGTTGTTACCTCTCTTTGCCATTATTGACTTTAGCCAAGCAGGGCAATTTTTCTTGTAATGCCCAGTCTTCTTGCAGTGGAGACATGTTTTGCTGATTCTGATAGTGCGTGGGAGCTTTTCCATGTGCCTTTGAAGGGGAACCATTGTTGCTTTGGTTGTAGTTCCTTTTCTTGTTATCCTTCACATATTTCAGAGAACCACCATGTGAGGTTTTAAGTCTTTCCTCTTCTTGCACACACAAGGCTATTGTCTTTTCAATGTCCCATTTTTCAGGCCACATGTTGTAGTTGACAACAAAAGTGTCAAACTCTTTCGGCAGTGAAGCCATGACCTGGTGAACAAGGAGTGCAGGCTTGAGCTCCAAATCAGCATCCATGGGCTTAAGCTTAGCTGCCATGTTGCTCATCCTGAGGATATGCTCCCTTATGCCATGTCCACCTCCACTGTACTTTTCTGTCACCAGCTGTTTTAGCAGCTGGGTAGCGCCAGCTGTTTTAGCAGCTGGGTAGCATATATCTTTGAAGAACCAGTGAACTGACTCTTTATCTTTTCAAGAAAACTCCCCTACGAAAGTACACTCTGCAATTGAGCCCACAATAGCGTTCTCAATTGTGTTCTTTATGAAAGCCATGTACTTTTTATTGGCGGTGAGCCACTTTTGGTTGTCGAGGGTATATGACATCTCCAATGGAGCATGGTCCCTCTTCTTTTTCTCCCAAGCATCATCATCATCATCTTTTGCATCTCTGACTGGCTCTGTTGGCTTGACTGGCTGTGGAGTGTCCACAACCCAGTCCACCTCAGCACAAACAAAAGCCAAGTCGACCTTCTTTCTCCATTCAGTGTAGTTGTCACCTCTGAGGGTTGGAACATCCTTGATGCAGCTCATCATCAAGTAGTACCCTCCTAAAAAGCACAATGATGTGAGATCATAACAACAATTGCATGCATTAATCCAACGTTGGTCAAAATTAAAACATACAATTGTTTATGCAATTAACTCTATATCACAGTTGGACAGAAAATAGAAATAAAAGCATATATTACAATAACAAATCATGATTATGTTATTAATAACGTTGGTCATAAAATAACAGAATCATAATTGTTTCAATAATCACTTTAACATGCTCTTTAAAATTTAATTCTCACTTTAGTTCTATTTACCTTTTAAAATAGCACTTTTATTTATTTACAGCGGAAAACATGAATAAAAAATTCCATGAACTTTATACTTTTCAGAAGTATTTCTGTCACTTTTCTGTTTTCTAAACAAAATTTTCGTTGGATAATTTTGAATAGGAAAAAAATGGATGAAATTTGCCCAAAAATGGACAAAAAACAAATAAAACATGCTTCTGGAAAAATAAAATAGAGAAAAAACGGGCAGCATAGCGTCCTCGGCCCACGGTCTGGTCTAGCGCGCGGTTGCGGCCTGGTCCGCGGCTCCACTTCCCCCTCCACTTTCGGCCCAACGGCGCGCAGGGAGCTAGGGTTTCAATCCTGGTCGTCCGTTTGATCGGACGGTCCTCCGCGCACCTCAATTTCTTTCCTCCGGCCCAACAAAACCGGCGCACCGGCCCCTACCGAAACCCTAGCCCCCATTTCTTTCCTCTCCTCTATCCCCCGCGGTCGGCGGCGTCCTGTGGAAAAAGACACCCATGGTCGGCGTTCTGCCGGCGACGGCCGCACGCCCCACCGCGACGAGGCCTACTCCCTCCCTTCTTTCTTTCTTTCCATGCACCGCCGTTCTCTGGCGAGAAAGAGAGAGAGCCGCGGTTGCTCCCCCTCTGCCCTCTTGCGACCGATGGAGGTACGGTGGCGGCACCCCCCTGGCCCCCTTGCCGACATGCGCGAGCTCCCGAAGGAGAGCGCGCCGCTGTCAAGCGGCACAGCGGCGGTGCCCTTTGCCCCCGGAAGGGGTCTGTTTCTTTCGGCGTCAGCGTCGATCCGAACACGGTAAGGGAAGAGTTCTTCCTCTTTTACTGTAATCGATCTAGAAACTGTAGATCTCAATTTGCATTTCTTTCTACCCGAAAAATCTAAACCTAGCATGCTCTGATACCAATGTTAAACCTCTAGGATCAACTAGGCTAGATTTAATTGGTAGAACTACTTGTCTGCGAGTCTATCTTGGCATTTGAGAGAGAGAATAGGGAGATGGAAAAGGAATAGGGTACCTTCTCTTCTCCCTGGCTCGACGATCCCATCGAGGTGGCCATGGTGGAGGGCGACGGCGGCGACAGTGAGTGGGCAGAGGCAGCGGCGGAGCTTCCCGTCACTACTACGCTAAACCTAGATCAGTAGGTTGTGTGGGTGGGGTGTGCGGCGCACGACGAACCTCGTGTTGTGTGCCGCCGGCCACCACCTCTTTTATATGCGCAGGTGACAGGGGCCCACCAACCATAGCAGGGTTGGACGCCCCCGATCAGGGCGCAGATCATAGGGCCCGGTGGGCCGTTGGGCCCACTCGGGAGGAGATCAATCTAACACGGGTACCATGTATATCAGTTGAAAAACGGCATCTGATTGACGAAACACAGGTAAGAAGGGCCATGTTCCCACCTCGTGCTGAATTCCATCTGCCTGTGAAAACTGGAAAAAATGTGTGAATGTTAGGTAAGATTGTTTGCCCTTGGTTCCGATCTGCACCGACAAACATTGAGACATGTTTTAACATTTTAGGAATATAACTCACATGTGCACGAGGTACCACCTTCTAGGCTTCCACTGACTCCTCCGGTAGTGTCATGAATGAACAGAGAAGTTTCAGAAGCTCAGAAGCTTGTGTTTAACGACTTGGTTCACACAGACTATACCGTTGTTTCCACGCCTTGTACCACGGCCATGAGGGCTCAGTCCACCACATTTAGGGTGATTTAATCTTCCAGTTCGTCGATGTTCCAAGTGCCATTGACCAAATAGTCAATTGTGGAGCAAGCAAAAAATAATAATGATGCAGAAATTTTTGAGTGGTCTCAGAAGAGGCTTGCGTGCCCTGAAAATAAATATGGAGACTAAACTTCATATTCACCAATGCTGCCATAAAAAATAGTTAAAAATAATAATGATGCAGAAATATTTGAGTGGTCTCAGAAGAGGCTTGCGTGCCCTGAAAATAAATATGGAGACTAAACTCCATATTCACCAATGCTGCCATAAAAAATAGTTATTCATCAAAGGATGTCAAGTTGGCAACTACCAAATAATTCTCTTCACGGGTATTTCAGATGAGCACAGCTGCAGGCAAATGGATATAGCCAATAAGTCACTCCAATGTATTAGCTAAATTTAAAAATGCTCCAGGTCTAGTGGCGTACAAATAGTATGAGCATGTATTTATATCCACTGGAGAAGGCAATCTCATAACCTAGAAAGATGATAATACTGCACAAGGTTCAGCTTCCAAACCAGGGACATTTCACTGGCATATTGATATACATCTTGGTTAAAGATTTATCATTCCAACCTTGTTCTGATGAACACTGTTCCACCATCAACCTAATCAGAGGCAGAGCTTCATCCGAGTGAAGGAGGACAAACATGAACTCAAGTTATGATTTGGTTGATAACCAGTTATGTTAGACTACTTGGTTTCCCATTCCTCGCCGTCGAAGATCACAAGATTCCAAGATATTTGACAATCTTGTGATTTCAACGCAAACTGAAACCAACTTGATGAAAGAATGATGGAGATACTTTCTACAGACATGCATTTGAATTTCTTATACCGGCAGCAGGGCCTTATAGCACCTGACGTGTTAAAGCTCATATGAAATGTATCAACTACTCAACTGAATACATCGAAAAATTGAAACTTTGCAGGGAGCAATTTTATGTCTTCCCGGTACTTCCCATCTCTTGAAAATAGAGATATCATCAATGAAGTAGTCGAAGCTTCAAGTGAGTTGCTCTTCTCGTCAATTTTAGACAAATAATTTCCAGCCTTGAGGATCTCACCTCTTTTCAACAACTTTCTGATGATATCATTTAACAAAAGAGAACTGGGTGCACAACCACTCTTCTCCATTGATGAAAACACATGGTCAACTTCTTCCACTGACCCTTCTTTTAGAAGATGTGTTATCATTACTCCGTAGGTAGAAGCATTAGGTACCAATCCATTGGCTGGTATTGCAGAAAACAAACCTTGAGCTTCTTCTCTTCGCTGAACGTTGTACATCGCATTAATCATGGTATTGAATATTGCAATATTGAACTTCACATTCATTGAACCTAATTTCTGGAACAGGACAATTGCTTCCTCTGTGCAATTATTTCTACAAAGTCCTCCAAGAATTATAGCATACGTGGAAATGCTCACTTTTGTTCCACTTTTGATCATCTCATGGAACATTTTCATCGCATCAGCAGTTCTCCTAGCACGAAAGAACCCATCCAGTATGATGCCATATGTTTCAGTTGTAGGTTTAACTCTGTTATGTAACATTTCCCTGAATAGAGCTAAACCATCATCAATCCTTCCCTTCCTAGAATAGCCATTTATAAGTGCAGTATATGTAACAACATTAGGCTCAATGCCAAATGATACCATGACACCAAGTACTCCAAATGCTTTCTCCATATTGCCGACTAAACAATATCCGTCAATTAGTGACGTAAATGTAATAACATCAGGCCTCTCACCTATGTCTATAACAAAGTCCAGAACATTGTGTGCATCTGCAACCCTTCCTTCTTTGCACAGACTGTTCATTATTGAACTGAAGAAAACAATGTTGGGATGAGGAATACCTTTGTTCATCATTTCAGAAACCAACTCCTTCGCTTTCCCCAAATCACCATGGGTAACAAAACCCTGAATTAGGGTGCGATAAACAACTGTGTTTGGTTGTACTCCCAAAGCAATCATCTCATTTAGTTTCTCCATAGCGTCAGCCAGCTTACCCATTCTGCAAAGTGCAGCTATTACTGTTGAATAGGTGCATACATCTGGACTAACTCCTTGTTCCTGCATTTGAGTAAATACTAGCATAGCTTCATCCATGGTTCCATATTTAGCATATGCATTAACTATTACTAGTTGAATTTGGCGTGGCGTCACGCCACGCCCTGGGTGATTTTTTTTATAATATTTTTTGTTTGTTCATCAAAATGTTGGTTAAATTGGAATGTTCAAACATGTTTTTTTTTTAGTTTGTTGTGAATGGGTAGAATTTTTTTTCTTTTTTTTCAGCATTTTTAATATGTTTTGTAGAATATTTAAATATTTAGTGGTTTGAAATGTTCAAACATGTTTGTATTTCGACGTCAATATTTATTTGAAATTAGAAAAATCCATTTGAAATGTTCGAATATTCTGCAGAGTATGCGAATATTAAGTAGTTTGAAATGTTTAAATGTGTTTGTATTTCAGTGGTAATATTAGATTGTAATTACAAAGTATGTAATTTTATTACCTCCAAATGGTGTCAAAATTTGAATAATACTGAAAAAATTCTCTAGCATAAGTAGTTTTTATGTTCGGAGATATTGATTTATGTTTTGGTTGAATTTCAAAATTTGGTGAAAGTGGGAAGCTATTAGTACATTTTTTTTATTTTTCAAATGCTCAGATTTGGATGCCGCTGAAATCAACATGTAGGTCTTACAGGTGTTGAAGTAGCTGAACCATTCTCTCCTCTATAGACCATAAAGAAGCAATTTTTTCCGGACTGCACCGCCATTCCTCCTCCGCCATTTTTGTAGCCATTCTTTTGCCATTTTTTTTTGTGAGTATCGTGGTGTAAATAAATGAATTATGGAAATGTGCATGTTTAGATGGTTTATTTATTTTTCGAAATGCATGTAGTCAATTTTTTTTTTTGAAGTTAATTGTATTAATATTTATTTCATTTTGGAAGCAAGCCATATTTAGAGAAAATGAATTTGTATTTTCTCAAAATAGTCTTCTAATAAAACCTTTGGTGTTTAAATCAAGTGGTTTTTTTTTTGTTCTGCAATGTTGCGAAATTTGAATGGACAACATATGCCATAAGTATTTTTTTTGTTAGGTATTCTTTTGTCATTTTTCCATGAGTACCGTGGTGTAAATAACTGAATTCTGGAAATGTGCATATTTATAAGGTATTATGTATTTTTCTCAAAATATTCATGTAAATTAATGTTTTTTAATGCAATGTCTATGTTGATTTGTTTGCAAATTTGTGGAATTTAGCCTCATTTCATTTGGAAATGAAGATGATTGAATATTTTTTTATTAAGTGCGGTGGGTATGTTGATTTTTAAATCCATATTTCCATATTTTTTTTCGAAGTTTATTTTAAATCAGATCCATATCTAGATGATACGACTTCTAAAGTTTATGTTCGCAATCCATATTTGGAAGATTTTTTTTTTCTTTAAATAATGTTTAGAGAAAGTGCATTTGTTTTTCATTTTGAAAGGAAGGCACAATTAGACAATTAGAGCAAATGAATTTGCATTTTTTTCTCCAAATATTTTTTGTATTCGGTTTTTAAATGAAGTGGCTATTTTGCTTTTTGTTTTCCAATTTTGTGAAATTTGAATGGGTATCATATTCCAATTTTTTTTTTGCTGGAAGTATTCCTTCGTCATTTTTTGTGAGTATCGTGGTGTGAATAATTATTATTTTTTGTGAGTATCGTGGTGTAAATAGTTAATTTCTGCAAATGTGCATATTTAAAGTTTTTTTTTTTGGTTTCTAATATGTTTAATTTTTGAAGGTACTTATACTTTTTGAATTCAATTTGAAAAGAAGCCACATTTACACAATTAGGGCAAATGAATTTGCATTTTCTCTCGAAATATTCATGTATTCAAATGGTTATTTTTTCTTGAGTACCATGGTCTAAATAATTAAATTCTGGAAATGTGCATTTTATAAAGTTTTTTTTTTTGCTTCTAATATGTTGAATTTTTGAAGGTATTTATACTTATTGAATTCAATTTAAAAGGAAGCAACAATTACACAATTAGAAAAAATGAATGTGCATTTTTCTTGAAATATTTTTTTGGCCACAATTTTTGTAATGCAATGTCTATATTGTTTTTTCCTGCATTTTTTTTTCAAATGTTCGTATTCAGAAGTTTTTTTAATTTCTAATATTTTTAATTTTTGAAGGTACTCATACTTATTGAATTCAATTTGAAAAGAAGGCACATTTACACAATTAGAGCAAATGAATTTGTATTTTCTATCGAAATACTCATGTATTCAAATGGTTATTTTTTCCTTGAGTACAATGGTGTAAATAATTAAATTCTGAAAATGTGCATTTAAAGAAAAAATTGGTTTCTAATATGTTGAATTTTTGAAGGTATTTATACTTATTGAATTCAATTTAAAAGAAAGCCACAATTACACAATTAGAGAAAATGTGTTTGCATTTTTTCTTGAAATATTTTATGTATTTGATTTTGTGAATGGTTATTTAAATTTCAATTTTTATTATGCGGCATGAATATTATTTTTAAGGTTATCTCTATTTTGCTTTTCTGGCAAATTTATGGTTTTTTGTTGTTCTTGAAATTTTCATGTATCTGGTTTTTAAATGGATTTGGATAGTGTTTTTTTTTTAGTTCATTTGCCAGAAAAGCAAAATAGAAATTTATGTGAAATTTGGATGGATATCATATGCTATATTTTTTTTGTTGCAAGTATTATTTCGGCATTTTTGTGAGTATCGTTGAAATATTTAAATTTCAATATTTGTTATGCGGCATGAATATTATTTTTAAGGTTATTTCTATATTGTTTTTCCAGCAAATTTATGTTTTTTTCATGTATTTGGTTTTTAAATGGAGTGACTTTTTTTTAATTAAATACTGTGAAATTTGAATGGATATCACATGCCATAAGTTTTTTTTTTGTTGCAAGCATTATTTCGGCATTTTTTGTGAGTATCGTTGAAATATTCAAATCTGAATCTTTATTATGCGGCATGAGTATTATTTCTAAATTTAATTTAATTTAAATAACATTGAAATATTCAAATCCGAATCTTTATTATGCGGCATGAGTATTATTTCTAAATTCATTTTAAATTAAATGGAGCGACTATTTTTTTTTATTGCAATATTGTGAAATTTGAATGGATATGACATGCCACATTTTTTTTTTGTTGCAAGTATTCTTTCGTCGTTAAATTATGGAATTATATGCGTGTTTTTTTTTTTGAATTCGCTCGATGAAGTGGACAATTCGAAATATTCAAATTTGAATTTTTATTACGCGACATGAGTAGTATATTTTTTTTAAGCTCAATTTAAATGAAATCATGATTAGAATTTTTTTTTAAAATACCTGTTGAATTTGCACCATTTGGCAGAAAAAAAAAACCGACGCATGGGGCCGCTGTGACGTCGTGCTGACGTCACAGGGGGAGAGCAACCCGCGGCGGCGCTGGGCTCGCCGGCGGCGCGCCACGGCGCTCCAGGACGCGTGCGTGCGTGCGGCCGACGCGCCCGGATGCGGGGAGCCCGTAGGCGGCGGCGCCGCCTCGCCTTGGTTGCCGGAGCGGCCGCGACGGCGTCCAAACGCGGCGGAGGGCCGCGGAGATGCGGCGGCGATTCCCGCGCAACGGCGGCGTCCCGGCGGCGGATCGGAGGCGCGGAGGGAGAGCCGGCGGCGGCGAAGCCGGATCTGTGCTTCGATCCGGGCGCGGAGCGGCGGAGAGGCGGAGCGCGCCGGCGGCCGCGGCGGCATCGCCGCCGCGAGAGAGAGAGGGGGGGGGGGACGGGACAGTCTGCGGCGACTTTGCAGGAAAGTCCTCCTGTTTTCCCGGAATTGCGAAATGGTCCCTCGCTGCGGTAGTAGATGGACTGCGGGTTCTATTACTGGAATTCGGTGGGTTTTTTTGCAAAAGCTTGATCGACGCGCGTTGGGAGCCGTTGGATCTTCAGCGGACGGACGGGATCGCCGCTACTGTAGTTACTGTACAAACTACAGTGCCTACTGTTCTAAGAACAGTGCACGGGGCGCTCACAGCTCGCGATTTCGTCTGTCTTTTATATAAAGAGAGATGTTGAAAATATGACGGTTGGCTACAACACCGTTGGCTTCCATTGAATTAAAGAGTTTAATCATATCAGCAAAGTATCCTTCACTAGCATACCCGTGAAGCAGAATACAGTATGAGAATATATCAGGTTTGTGGCCCTTGGCTATCATGGAATCAAAGATATCTGCAGCTTCTTTGCTTCTACCATGCTTGCAAAGGGAGGCCATGAAACGTGTTCCAAGTAAAAATATTGGGTATAACACCCTGGCTTGTCATTACTCTGAACATTTTTGCTGCCTCTTTCCACTGGCCCAAAGTGGAATATCCATGTATAATGCTAGTATATGTCACTTCATTCGGTTGAACACCGTTATCAACCATCTGCCGAAGGAACAACTCTGCCTTGTCCATTGCTCTGGCCTTGCAGAGTGCATCAATAATCGAGTTATATGTCACCACATCAGGCTTAACCCCTTGCCGCATCATTTCATCGAATAGACCACACGCCTTGCTTACTTCCCCTTCTTTAAAGAAGCCACGGATGACTATGTTATACACCACCACATCGAGGAAGCAACCAGTTTCTTCTTTTCTCACCATCTGGAGCAGGTCGAGCGCTTTCTGGCTCCTGCTACTATCGCATAAGCTCTTAAGTACAATAGAGCATGAGAAGGAATCAGGCACACAGCCGAGCTCGGACATCCTGTGAAGCAGCACGTGGACAGCCTCATCTGTCTGTTTTGCGTGGCAGAGGCACTTGAGGAGGGTGCTGGCGACGATCTTCTCTGTCTTCAGGCCAGTCTTGAGGATGCGGGCGAAGAAGGCAAGTCCTATGTTCGGGCGGCGCGCGCGGCAGCAGCTGTCCATGAGGATGCCGTAGGTGCAGATTGAGGGCGCCACCACTTGCCGGCCAGATTCTTCACGGCAGACGCGGTTGAAGAGGGAGAGGGCGAGAGAGGGTCCATATCTGAGAGCGGTGGAGGACGGAGCACGGGCGAGCGCGGCAAGGAAATTGTTGAGGGAGCGCTCGGGGATGGGGTTGGCCTGCCGGAGCAATGCGTCGAACAGCTTGTGGGCGTCCTCCGTGCTGAGCGTCCCGGCGCGGACGCGCTCCATGGCCGCAGCGAAGGCGGCGTGGGGAGACCAGAGGCGTGAGGTAGGCGAGGTGGCGGAGGAGGAGAAGCGGCGGCGGAGGCGGAGACGGGGCAACGGCGTCGTGGAGCAGAGGCGGGACATCAGACATGGCATTCGTGCTCGCCCTGGTGGTGTGCTCGGCAGCTCGGTCAAGCACGGGAGAATATCTAGTGCTACCACACCTTAGGATGCTACAAATCCTACCAATAAAAAAATCAATTTTAAATTTGTCAAAAAATTCTATGAAAAATGTGAGTGTTAACAAGATATGTTTCTATTACCTCCAAAAATTTCAATTCCAAATTCGAAATGAGCAGTAAGAAACAAAAAAGACAAATCTACTATGAATACTGTTACGGGTGTCACTAAAAGACAAAAGCAGAAAAATGACACTATTCATAGCAGATTTGTCTTTTTTATTTCTCGCTGCTCGTTTCGAATTTGGAATTGAAATTTTTTGAGGTAATAGAAACATATCTTGTTAACACTCACATTTTTTCCTATAATTTTTGGACAAATTTAAAATTGATTTTTTTGTTGGTAGGATTTGTAGTACCCTAAGGGGTGGTAACACTAGATATTTCCCCGGTCAAGCACGAGTTTTCTTGGTCGAACGGGAAACGAGCTCGAGCTAATCCTAATTCCTAACCTAATTCACAATCACAACCATCACAGAGTGACACAGGGTATCTTCGAAATAAATCTCATCGCAAAAGTAGACTTTTTTCCTGACAAAATTATTTATTATTTGTTGCATTGAAACATTTTAGGAATGATGTTTCGTACTAAAAAAAATACCTGCGAGGGGCCCCGACCCGCTCCTCGCGTCGCCTCCTCCAGGCGACCGGGGGGCGAAACCCTAGGCGCGCCGCCGCCACCTCCTCGTACCCCCCCCCCCCCCCCCCACACACACACACCTCCCCTCGGCGCCCCCAGAGGCTGCCGGCGGACAAACACCGCGCGGCGCCGGTGAAGGGGGCGACGGGGATTCGTTCCTCGGCCTCTGCTCGGCGGGCCTGGAGGAAGGCCGCCAGAGAAGATCGCCGCCGCCAACCGCCCTCGTCTCCTCGTCCACCGCCCCTCCTTCGCCTCCCCTGCGTGTCCCGCGCGCCGCCGCGGCTGCGGGTGCAGCCTCTACGCTGGCTCGGGCTTCTCCGGGCCCGATCTGGGCCTCATATGGGCCTAGCGGGCTGCCCGCCGCGCGTCGGCGGTGAGGCCGCTGCTGGCTGGTGCGGTGCAGTGCTGGTCCTCGGAGCTCTGTGCCTCGCCTCGGAGCTGTCTGCCCCGGTTGTCCGGCCGTCGATCCCAGCCCAGGGGGGCGCCATCGGCTTTGACGGCGCTAGGCCGTGCCCTCCGATGTTTGCAAGGGTCGCAACCTCTACACTCAGCCATCCTCCTGCAGCGGGGCGTCGTTGGGGAGGACTGGTGCCGTGGCTTCACAGATGGCGGCCATGGCGGTGACGTGGTCCCTATGGGGGGGGTCGTCCTGGCTGGGTGTTGAGTCACCTCTGCCTTGCCATCAGTGTCACGCTGGTGTGCTCCATGGTTCTGTAGATGGCGGCCCATGGATGCGGTCTTCTCTCCGATGCTACGTGAGCCGTGGCAGTGGTGGTGGTAGCTTCTCCTTGTCGGTTGCTTGGACCTCGCGTCGGATCCTTGTCGAAGCCTTGTGGCGTGACTGGCGTGGGTGGTCTTCTTGCGTGCTCTAGGCTAGCCCACCTTCGGGTAATCGAACCCAGATGGGGTTGGGGTTGCACTCGGTGGTGCTACGCCCTGCGACTACGGCGGAAACCCCCATGTGCAGTGAGGATATCTCCGATGCCCTTCAACTTCAGCCGGCGACACACAGGCATCGTGGCGTCGTCTTGCCGCGTGTGACCTTTCGGCCATGCCCCCGACACAGGTAGTGCCGACACGCTGTGTGGCCTCGGATGTGCGTTGGTGTTCGACTACGTCGATGGTGAAGTGTCGTGGCTGGGTATCCGCTGTCATGTCCTGTGGATCCTCCTCTGTGATCGCAGTGCTTGGGTCGTGATGAGCTTCTCATCAACCAACTATCTCCGAGTTTTCTCTCGATCGAAGTGACACTCTCTTGTGTGTTGTTGGTGTGTGTTCTTTCTTTTATTTCTCCTCTCATGTATCCCCTGTAAACTTTGGTTCATTTTAACCTATCTTGTAGAGGCTACAAAGCCTCATAGACAAAAAAATTTAAGTAATGAAGTTTAGGCTGGCTCTAAGAGGGGATCCCCTATACATCGACCTGGTCGATGATAGGGAGCCATTGCATACCCCCCGCTCTATTGGGCCGGCCCAATTTCACGCGCGCGATTCGTCGCTTCGCTCGCGCGCGACCTGGTCTTTCGTCGCTTCGCTCGCGGGTTCCAGTACTGCTTCCTTCGACTGTTTTTATTTTCTATTGGCGACTGTTTACTTCGACTGATTCATTCGAATGTTTCACCGCGTCGTCGTACGTCTGCACTACACTAGCTAGTTAGTGTACGTGACTTTGAACTTTCAAAGGAAATGAACTTTGCTGTCCACGTTTCCTTGATTCTTACACGTAAGAAAAGAAGCTGCTGCTTCTTGCATGTTTTTTATCCAAATGGAGCATATGTGTCGGTGTATGTTCGAACTACTTTAAATTAATGTGTATATGAAAATTATGCGCGTGCATAAGTAGATTCCATTCCTGTACTTAGTTTTCAGTTTCGTCGATTGTAACTTTTTAATTTTGAATCGATATTCGGAACGTTTTAAAATATGATTATGAACCATTTTAAAGATATGAATATGAACGATTTTTAAAGGTGAACAGAAAACGCCGGTGAACAAAAACTTTTTTGAACAATTTCAAAAAGTGAACAGAAACAGTCTACGAACGAAAATTATGTTTGAACGATTTTTTAAAAAGTGAACTAAAAAAATTCAATGAACGAAATATATTTTTGAACAATTTTAAAAGGCGAACATAAAAATTATGTGTACGAAAATTATTTTTGAACGATTTTCAAAATGTAAACAAAAAATAGGTATTTGAACGGAAATATTTTTGAATGATTTTAAAAGGCGAACAGAAGAAGTCTGTGAACGGAAATTATTTTTGAACGATTTTCAAAAAAGTGAACAAAAAAGGTATTTACACAAAAATTATTTTTGAACGATTTTGAAAGGTGGACAGAAAAAGTCTGTGACCGGAAATTATTTTTGAACGATTTTCAAAAAATGAACAAAAATAGGTATTTGAACGGAAATTACTTTTTAAACGATTTTAAAAGGCGAACAGAAAAAGTCTGTGAGCGGAATTTTTTTTGAACAATTTTCAGAAAGTGAAAAAAAGAAACAAAAAGAAATAATAGAACGGAAAATAATAAAAGAAATAATAGAAGCGGAATTTGAATGATTTTTCGAGTAGAACATTTACCTCATTTGAACAATTTTCAAATTTAAATATTTATATTATTTGAACAATTTTTCGATAAGAACATTTAACTCATTTGAACGATTTTAAAAATATGAACTTTTATGTTATTGTACGATTTCTCAATAAAAACAATTATTTGATAAGAACATTTATCTCGTTTGAACGATTTTCAAATTTGAACATTTATATTTTTGAACGATTTTTTGATAAAAAACATTTACCTCATTTGAACGATTTTAAAATATAAATATTTATGTTATTTGAACGATTTTTGAAAAAATATTATTTAAAACAATTTAAAATATGAACATTTATGTTATATGAATAATTTTTTCAATAAAACATTTATATTATTTGAACAAAAAATCTCAATTTTATATTACTTGAATAAAGAAAAGAAAACAAAAAAGAAACAAATAATAAAAAATATTATTTCCAAAATAAATTATAAAGAAATTGGAAAATTAAATAAAAAACAAAATAAAAAATGGAAAGAAGAAAACCAAAAACAAAAACAAAAACGAAAACAGAAAAAAACGAAACAAAAAAGAAGAAAAAGAAACAGGAAAAGAATGCAAAACAGGAAAAAAAATTCGGAATCCCTCCTTAATGGGCCGGCCCGCTAGCTTTTGTGGGGGTGCGCGGGAGCTTGTTAGCTCCGCATTACGCGGAGAATAGGATTCACCGGTTTCGCCATCGAGCCTCGCACGGGTATGGGCTGACTAGAGTATATGACCTATGTTGGTGGATCTGTAGGCCCGGGATAAAATAATCAGGTAGGCCTCTCCTGTCTCTGTCTAGGGTGCTCTTATCTCACGCGTTTAGCGGGAGCCAGGCTCGCTCCGCGTACCTCCCTTGTGCGCTGATGCTTCATGGGCTTGGCCCATGTTTGGCGGGTGGCTCACTCATTTTCTTCGCACCTTGCTGGCGGGCAACTCGGTCGGTCGCCGGCGTGATTGTTTCTTACTATTTATCTGTTTCGCTGCTCACTTTGCTCGCAGAAAAAGTAAGATTCTGGAATTGGAGAATAGCACACTAGCATGCGATGTCCCCTCTGTTTCTCACGTGTGGGTGTGATGCATCTAAAATGCATACATGAACTTTGCACTATAATAGTTATATTCCATTCATATTTGCATCATATAAGGGTTATATTACTGTTATTTAATGATTTTTGGTAATTTATAATGATTTCCCCCTTATATGGAATTAATCCTGCGCAGGCAGAAAACCCCTATTTCTTTCTTTATTTGTCTCAGGACCTTAACGACGTCATAATGAGCTATAAATTTAGGGGGGTCATTATTTTGGAAGGTGAAGATTTAGGAGCGAAAGAAGTCAACGAATGGAGGACGGAGGACCAAAAGGGGGGTCCCACGCGGCTACAGTACCAGGCCGCGTGGGCCCATCCAATTTGGCCCTCGTGGCCCCGTTTCCATCGATCCTTCGCCCAGAAGCATCCTCGTGACCTAAAAACGCCTATATAAAAGGTCCCCCGACGTTTTCCAGAGGGAGAGGGCGGAGAAACGCAAAACCAGAAACAGAGAGGCAGAGGGCTACCGCCGGAGAAGATCAGAGGGGGGAAACGCCGCCGGAATCCACCTCCGGAGGGCTCCACCCCCCTCCGGCGTGATCATCATCAACATCTACAGCAAGATCGTTTCCACTCCGGGCTGCACCTCTTTATCAACCTCTCCATCAAGCTCCTCATCTCCATGATGAAGGGGGAGTAGTCTCCCTCGGGGCTGAAGGCTCATGCCGGTAGCTATGTGGTTTATCTCTCTCTCCCATGGTGTGATCTTTATGTGATCATGAGCTTTGTAATCTAGTTGAATCCATAGATGGTACTCTTCTTTATCTTATGAATTATGCTACTCAAGTGGTTTTATTGATGTGATTGTCGGAGTCACCTTTGTCCCATGGTGTGGAGTTGACAGTGCGTGCACCGTGTGTGGCTCTTAGGCTAAAGATTACATGAATACTTATCATGAGTTATTATTTGTGTTGGGTGTCTCTATGATATTGTGGTGTTTGTTAGTACTATCTTTGGATGCGAATAGTGACCGCATGAAGTGTCCATAGATGTGGAATACGAACTTAAGGTGTGCTTTTTGTAGCCCTACATAATGGATTGGTGTTTTTTATCCAACCAGAAATTAATTCAGAGTAGCATAATGAGGAGGAATTATCTATGTATTCAATTATATTATTATTGTTGAGAGTGTCCACTAGTGAAAGCATGATCCCTAGGCCTTATTTCCAAAGCACCGTTTACACCTTTGTCTTGTCCTCTTGCATTAAAGAGGATTGGGACACTTTCACACCCTTGTTCCCTTGTATTGTCCTCTTGCATTAAAGAAGATTGGGACACTTTCACACTCCTGTTTTGTTACATCAAACTTCCATCCATTAAATCAACCACCTTGTTCTATAAACTTGTTTAGTGC
Organism: Puccinellia tenuiflora; assembly: GCA_012064385.1. Lineage (NCBI taxonomy): Eukaryota > Viridiplantae > Streptophyta > Magnoliopsida > Poales > Poaceae > Puccinellia > Puccinellia tenuiflora. The sequence continues at coordinate 193,668 of QRDG01001945.1, forward strand.
ATAATCAACTAAAACTTGTGACACTTTAGTTGTAGGGAATAGATAACTTTTCCTTCTTGCTCCTGCGGATCGATACCTTACTTCCACATTGAATTGTGCTACAGTGATTCCTTGCTCTTGGGGATTATCAAGTACTTTTATGGCGCCGTTGCCAGAGAGCGTAGCGCTTAAGTTTCTATTCTTGTTTGCACTAGATTTTTATTTTCAGTTTTGCATATACTCTAGTTTACTTTCAGTTTTTCATTTAGTTTAGTTTTACTTTTAGTTTTGCATTATATCAAAAACCCAAAAAAATATAAAAATTGAAAACTATTATAAAAATGCCATGATAGCTGCTGAATTTAGAGAATCTTTCGAAGGGAAAAGATTAAAAACCATCATTAGGTATCTAAATAAAATTGCTAATGAGCTGCTTATTTTAATAAGGAAGAAACTTGTTGCTCTGAATACTGTAGACACTTTGAATTCCAATGCCCTTCCAATAAAGTTGAACCTGTTATTGCAACTTATCATACAGGGATTTATGCTCACTTAGGGATGGCAGAAGTAGAGCAATTTGTTATTTTTGTGGCAGCCTATGAATTAAACACCTTTATTGATGAACATGAAACCTGCCCTATAGCTTCTCAATCTAAAAATATGATTGTCATTATCCTTAATATCTGCATAGATGAATTTGATGAAAATATCTATGTTGTTGACACAAGGAAGAGATTTTCCCAAGGAAGATCTAATGTTTTGCAGGAAGAAGATGATGAAAACATAAGCTTGGAAGAGGAAGTATGTGAAGAAGAGGATAAAAGCCTAAGCTTGGGGATGTCCATGCAGCCCCAAGAAGAAGATAATGAAGAGCAAAATGATGAAGAAATTGATGAACAACTAGAGAATGAAGAGAAGGAACTTCCACCTTCACCACATATGGATGAGGGTAACACTCAAGATTTTGCTAATGATAAACTTTGCTTTTATGATCCTGATGATGAGGAAGAATATGAACCTATGCCTAATGAGAACATTATTGATAATGATTTTAAAAATGATGCAGAATATGATTTAGACATGCTATATGATCATGCTTGGAGGAGAAATTTGCTTATGTTGAGAAATACTTATATGGTTTGCAATTATCTTTAGTTCCAAATATTTGTTGGAACCATGATATTAAACCTTATATTGATCTTAATAATTATTTTGAAAGAGGGAAACATGTCTCTAAATATCTCAATAATACTATGTTTCCTCTCTTTATGTTGAAGGTTTTAATGTCGCACTTGCTTTACCTTCCTATGCTAATTACTATATGCTTCATTGATTTATTTTCTTACAAGATCCCAATGCATAGGAAGTGGGTGATACTTAAATATGTTTCATATTTTTCCTTGATGCTCACCTTTGCATTTCAATTCTTATTCCTATATGAGCATCATTAAATAACCTCTTTTCAGAGGTAGGATCAAACAATAGTGATTTGCTGTCCAGAAAACAGATTCCTGAGCTTCACTGAGAAAAAAATGTTCAAAATCACAGAAAAGGAATTTTGACTTGAATTTTTACGAAAGCAATTTTAAGCTATTAATACACATTTCATTAGTTCAAAGTTTTCTGATTTGAGCAACGTAAGTGCCTCTGAAAATTCACTCTTTATGGGCTGTCCAGTTTTTGACAGATTCTGTCTTTATTTTGCATTACTCTCATTACTTGTGTTTTATGTGGTTCTATTGATCAAAGAGCAATACACAACCATAGTAATAGTAGATAATGTTTAGAATTAACTCATTATATGTCTTTACTGTACCTATGGAGATTTAATTTATGGAGACACTAACCCCTCTAATCAAGTTTTATGATGAGTTATGTGTGAAGAGAACTTTCAAGTGGAAGAGTTGAGGGACATAAACAAAGATCAAGAGGGACAAACACTCAAGCTTGGGGATGTTACCCCTAGGCTCACCCTACATATATCAAGTAATTACAATAATTTAAGCTTGGGGATGCCAAGCCACCTCACTCCAACCATTTTGATACCAAGTAAATAAGCCTAGGTATATGGCTATAAAAAAAGCGCTTTACGGGAGGCAACCCGGTTGTTTTTATTTTTAATTTTCTTTGTGTCCTATTTCTGTAACAAGAGACTTAGTTTTTAGTTTAGATTCTGGAATAATTAATAAAGTGCCAAGTTTTACCCATTTTGGTATGAAAAAGTTGTTATTTTGCATACGGAGATTTCATTCCAGCACAAGTCTGTGCATGGTTTGATTTTTAGTTCTTATTGTTAACTCCGATTGAGCTGATATTTTTACTGTAACTGCAAATTTTCATCCTCTGGATGACTGATTTTTTTCAGAATTTTTAGACGAGTTTAAGTAGGACAGAAAAATATGTTTTGCTGCTGCTGTTTCTCTGGACAGATTCTGTCCCATATTGTTTTATGCATAGTTTGAACTTTTGAGTTGAATCTTTTTGATCCAATTGAGTTTATGAGTAGGCATACAACATTACACACTATATGAACATTCATAAGTATTTTAGTCCATGGATTATAAGCAGCAAGTAATGCATTTGTCTATCACTACTAATGTCACCCCACAGAAAAGAAATGGGAGAAACAGTGTTTTGAAGTTTTTTCACAGGGATTAGAGGAGATGCAACAAGAGCTATCCAAGAATGGTGAAAGCCATAAGCTTGGGGATGTGAATACAACCCCACTGGACCAACACACTCTCAGTTTGCACACGTCTAACTTCTGTTTTTCTATCAATGCACTTTATCGCATAAACTTGGAGCGTCTTTTATTTGTTTGTTATGTTAGTCTAGATTTTTATTTTGTGAGACCACCACACTTTCATTTATATATGAGAGAGCTACTGGAAATATGTGTTGAAATATCATGCATGCTTTTATTGTATTAGGAAAAGGGATGTCTAAGTTGATTTTTAATGACACATATAGTTGCATGATTCATGAGCTTCTTTATGAGTAATAATTTGCAAATGCTTTGTCATGAGCTATCTTTTATTCATGTTTTGATGCTGTATGTTATTTCACCTTGTTTGACAAGAATTAGTTAGTTCTATGGACACTCATGCATGCATCTAGATGGTCATCTTTCTCCCTTTTGCTAGCCCAAAAATTCCAACAAGTAAAAACTTGTTTCCAACACCTTCAACCCAAGTTTTTCCAGTGAGTCCACCATATCTACCTATTAGCTTTATGCTATTCCAAGTATGTTTATCATGTTATTTGTGTTATCTATGCCTCTAAATGAAAATGATTATGTTATTTATTGTCATGGGAAAAGTTGGTTAAAAAGCTCTCGCGAACTTGATGCACACTTTACTTTTATTGCATTCAATAAAGATGAACCATTGTGATTAATATTATGATGATAGTGGCTTGATAAATGTTTAAGGTTGGGAGTTAGCCCATATGTGCTGTCACATGCAAAGCTTTCAACATGTTCCATTATCTATTTAGTTGATATCATGTACTTTTGTTTATGGATGCCTATCATGACGAAATAATGTGGAAATAGAGTTAAGTTTAAATGAGTTTGTATAAATGGTTAGAGAGAATCCTGGGCCGCTAATCTAAGCCATGCATCATTCATGGTGAAAATTTACTTACATGTTATTTTGAACTCTCTGTGATACACCCTACAATAAAAAGCTATATCAAGTGGTAAATAAAGAGCGTGTTGAGATTGTTCATTATGTTTGTTTGTCTTGTTGTTTTGATATGGGCTTGATCCATATCATGGGACAAGAGGTACCCCAGTTGAGACTCTTGATGATACCGTTATTACTTACAATGATAGATAACTTAAACTTGCTCTGTTTCCCAAGTTGAGTAATCATGGTGTAGGTACTTGTATTCAAGGGGCATGAGACATCTAACCTTTACTTTATCAAGGCCACTACTCATATTTGCTTTCACATTCAACTTTAATCATTCAAGATGCTATGATAGGAGAATGAGAGCTTGACACCAAGTATTACCATTACATTCAATAACTTAAGTAGAATAGTTTGGAGGATAGATGAAACTTATGCATGCTTTACCTCTACTTATTTATACATCTTTTCCAAAGTGTCCACCTTTTATATTCAGATTTTCTACACTCTATGGACCACAAGTATGCAAAAGTAAGAATGTCCATAGTACTATCTTTTATGTTGCACTTTGTGAACTATCATTGATCATCTTTTCATTGAATACTTGATATCACTTTATAAACTGTTTGGATATTGCTACTTCTTTGAAATAATGAATCATTTGACTTTATGTAGCAGTAGCAATCATCTTGTATATCCATGTTGTGATTATATTGCAAAGTTCATGTTAGTTTTATCACTTTCATACTCGAGGACGAGCATGAGTTAAGCTTGGGGATGTTGATGCATCTAAAATGCATACATGAACTTTGCACTGTAATAGTTATATTCCATTCATATTTGCATCATATAAGGGGTATATTACTGTTATTTAATGATTTTTGGTAATTTATAATGATTTCCCCCTTATATGGAATTAATTCTGCGCAGGCAGAAAACCCCTATTTCTTTCTTTATTTGTTTCAGGACCTTAACGACGTCATAATGAGCTATAAATTTAGGGGGGTCATTATTTTGGAAGGAGAAGATTTAGAAGCGAAAGAAGTCAATGAACGGAGGCCGGAGGACCAAAAGGGGGGTCCCACTCGGCTACAGTACCAGACCGCGTGAGCCCATCCAATTTGGCCCTCGTGGCCCCATTTCCATCGATCCTTCGCCCAGAAGCATCCTCGTGACCTAAAAACGCCTATATAAAAGGTCCCCCGACGTTTTCCAGAGGGAGAGGGCGGAGAAACGCAAAACCAGAAACAGAGAGGTAGAGGGCTACCGCCGGAGAAGATCGGAGGGGGGAAACGCCGCTGGAATCCACCTCCGGAGGGCTCCACCCCCCTCCGGCGTGATCATCATCAACATCTACAGCAAGATCATCTCCACTCCGGGCTGCACCTCTTCATCAACCTCTCCATCAAGCTCCTCATCTCCATGATGAAGGGGGAGTAGTCTCCCTCGGGGTTGAAGGCTCATGCCGGTAGCTATGTGGTTTATCTCTCTCTCCCATGGTGTGATCTTTATGTGATCATGAGCTTTGTAATCTAGTTGAATCCATAGATGGTACTCTTCTTTATCTTATTAATTATGCTACTCAAGTGGTTTTATTGATGTGATTGCCGGAGTCACCTTTGTCCCATGGTGTGAAGTTGACAGTGCGTGCACCGTGTGTGGCTCTTAGTCTAAAGATTACATGAATACTTATCATGAGTTATTATTTGTGTTGGGTGTCTCTATGATATTGTGGTGTTTGTTAGTACTATCTTTGGATGCGAATAGTGACCGCATGAAGTGTCCATAGATGTGGAATACGAACTTAAGGTGTGCTTTTTGTAGCCCTTCATAATGGATTGGTGTTCTTTATCCAACCAGAAATTAATTCAGAGTAGCATAATGAGGAGGAATTATCTATGTATTCAATTATATTATTATTGTTGAGAGTGTCCACTAGTGAAAGCATGATCCCTAGGCCTTATTTCCAAAGCACCGTTTACACCTTTGTCTTGTCCTCTTGCATTAAAGAGGATTGGGACACTTTCACACCCTTGTTCCCTTGTATTGTCCTCTTGCATTAAAGAGGATTGGGACACTTTCACACTCCTGTTTTGTTACATCAAACTTCCATCCATTAAATCAACCACCTTGTTCTATAAACTTGTTTAGTGCATAATCAACTAAAACTTGTGACACTTTAGTTGTAGGGAATAGATAACTTTTCCTTCTTGCTCCTGCGGATCGATACCTTACTTCCACATTGAATTGTGCTACAGTGATTCCTTGCTCTTGGGGATTATCAGGGTGCTCCAAAACTACTGCAGTTTACTTCTCTCCTCCCGCTATGTGCTAGCATGCATGCATCTACGACTAATTCATCCATCCCATCAAGTTGTAGTTAGCTAGTTTTGGCTTGTGTGTATTATTTTAAGTAAACATAAATGGCCAATGAATGAAATATATTTTTGAATCATTTTAAAAAAATGAACAAAAAATGGCGGTGAACGAGAACTATTTCTAAACGATTTTAAAAATGAACAAAAAATATCAGTGAACGAAATCTATTTTTGAACGATTTTAAAAAGGATCAGAAAAAGCCTGTGAAGCAAAATTATTTTGAAGGATTTTTGAAAAGTGAACGAAATAGATATTAATACGGAAACTATTTTTTGAACAACTTTAAAAGAGTGATCAGAAACTATTTTAGAATGATTTTAAAAGTGTATAGAATCTGTCGGTAAACGGGTTTTATTTTGAACAATTTTATAAACGTGAGCAGAAAAAGCTTGTGAACAGAAACTATTTTTGAAAAATTAAAAAAATGAACATAACTATTTTGGAACGATTTTAAAATTCAACAGAAAATGTCGGTGAATGGAAACACTTTTTGAATGATTTTAAAAGTGCACAAAAAAGATTAGTGAATGGAAATTATTTTTGAACGGTATTAAATAGTGAACAGAAAAGATTCGGTGAACAGAAACTATTCTTAAATGATCTTTAAAAGTGAACATAAAATGGGTCGGTGAACATAACCTATTTTTCAACGATTTTAAAAATGTCTATAATGGAAACACTTTTTGAACGATTTTTAAAAAGTAATCGTAAAATTATTTTTGAACGATTTTAGAAAGTTAACAAACAATGTCGGTGAACGGGATTTTTTTTGAACAATTTTAAAAGTGAACAGAAAAGGTTGGTGAACAGAAACTATCTTGAACGATTTATGAAAGTGAACGAAAATTATTTTTAAACGATTTTAAAAGTAAACAGAAAAAGGTAGGTGAACAAACATGTGTACAACACCACTTTTTTTAAATATAAAAATCAGAAAGAAATAAAAAAAGAAACAGAAAAAGAAGCTGGAAGAATGAAAACAAAAAAGAAGTAGCAGATGAAAAATAAAAATAAAAAGAATGAAAAAAAGCAAGCAAAACAGGAATAAAGAAAAAGAAAAATCCATGATACATCATGCGCGCATGCAGCATGCTACAAGCTACCGCAACGATGGTGCAGCAACACGCCCAGCAACACTCATAGGTATACCCATATAGGTGAGAAAAAGAAAGAGAAGCAATTGGAAGTAAATGGGCCAGGTCCAGGAACAGAACGGGGGTACGCGGCATCTCGTAACGTCCGCGTTACGCGATATATAGGGTTTGCCCTCTAAGAGCCCGCCGTAGTCATAGTAAAAAAAAACTAAAAACTAAATAAATACCTGCCACGTCAGGTGGTTACAGACAGGATATATTGAACTGGAATTTTCAAAGACCGGCGAGCCAAGTCATCGTGCCGAGCCCGCTGTCGCCACGCCAGAAGCCAGACTGCGCGGGTGATGGCGTCCTTCGACGACATGCACGCGGTAGATGAGCTGGCTCTAGTGTCGGAGGACACATCGACTCCTCGTGCGAGAGGCTCCTCGTGCTCAGTGTCCTCCCGGACATTGGCGTTGCGACTGGCAGGTGCAGATCATGCGCGCGACGTCGTTGCCAATGACAGGCCCGGAGGTGGCGAAGCTCGTCTGCCTCGTTAATGAACTGGTTGGTGGCATGCTCCTCGAGGCGGCGCAGAATAGCGAGCCCGATCTTGTGAGCCGCCAGGGAGCGCTGATGGTAGCCTGAGATGGCGTCGGTGAGACGCGAGCTGCGACGGCAGTTCCCGCTGAGCCGGGCCGGCGAACCGCGCACGAGCGCTGATGGTAGCTGTCGCGGAGATGGCGCCGGTGAGCCGCGAGCTGCGACGGCAGTTCCCGCGGAGCCGTGCCGGTGAGCCGCGCGTGAGCACTGATGGCGCCGGTGAACCGCGTGCGAGCGGCGGCCGCTATGGTCGCCGGTGTAGCCGACGGGCAAAGAAGACCTTGACGATCTAGGGTATGTTCGGTTTGGGAATTAGATGGAATGGAATGGAACGGTGACATTCCATTTTCGAGGAATGTCACGGTTCCATTCCGTTCGGGTGTTCGGTTAGAAAAAACTGAGATGGAATGGAATGGGAGGCCTAATTTAGGATTAGCAATTAAATTTCGTCTAATTTATGATTAGCAATTAATTAGCACTAATTTAGGGATCCAATCGGAGAAGGAAAGGGGCCAAATTGGAGAACGAAAGGGGCCAAATCCCGGCCGCCGCGGCGTGATTCCCGGCCGCCGCGTGATTCTCGCCACCGCGGCGTGATTCCCGGCCACCGCCGCATGATTCCCGGCCGTCGCGCGCATGGAGGCGATGGATCGGGCGGAGGGGAGGTTGGGACGAGGGGGGCGCAGGGGTGCTCGGCGCACCGCTCTCGAGCGTCGGCCATGGCGGCCATGGCCGAGTTGGAGCTGGGCGGCTTGGCCGTCGCGCCGTCGTGTCGTGCCTGGCCGTCGCGCTGCCGTTCCGAGCCGTGGCCTGCTTGGGTCGCCACCACCGGCGCCGTGCCATGCCTGGCCGCGGGATGCAAAGAAGACAGGAACGAGAGAGGAGTGCGTGGTTAGCGAGCGGTTAGCGAGAGGAGCGCGTGGTTAGCGACGCGTTCCACCTCGTCTGGCCGAATCGGCCAGACGGGTGTATTCCGAATCTTGGCCGAATATTTGATTCTGGGGAATGACCTGGTTTCATTCCATGGCGCAACCGAACACGAGAATCCTCTATCGGAATAGAACCATTCCATCCCGTTCCACATGATTCCCAAACCGAACACACCCCTAATCTATCGGGCTGTAGAATTGTGAACGGAACCGGTGGACCAACCGGGTGTGAACTATGGGTTGAAATTGTTCCTAACCAGACATTTTCAGACCTATACCTAACCATACCCAACCGTTTTCTATAAAAACTTAAACTGAACCAAACTCTTTGACACCTGAACCGAACGAGGCCATAGTTAGAAACTAACCCAACGCACCCGGTTAAACTTTTTTTTCCGAATTAAAGGGCTCCCACCCCCGATTTCATTGCAACATGAAACCATAGGTCTGTTTGTACATCACACTTGCGTCCAGGCGGAACCAGACATCGCCCCATCACAACGCTCACACCTTACCGATAACACTACTACTAAAAAAGAAAACTCCAGAGGGGAGCAAGGAAACGAGCTACTTAAGATCTATTACATACTAGCAGTTTTCTTATCCAAAACCTCACAACCACTTTTTTTAGCAAGGACAGCAACCAAACTTTCCTTCACACTACTACTCTAGTATGCATTTTCCTCCTCATCATCCCACACCGATCCTCCTGGTAACTGGCTTTCCCGAAGACCTCAGAAGCTACTTTTGCTAATCGTTGAGCCACGATGTGAAGTTCCTGGCTGGCGTTTCCCTTTTGTATAATTGACCATTTCTCGATCCAGTTAGAATACTGTACATAACTACAATGGGATCATGCGGGTAAACATGATAAAAACTGCTGCATTTCTTGCTCTCCATATAGCCCAGAAAACCGCAGCCACCCCCACAGCTACAATATTTCTTTCTTTAGTCGAAAATTTCATTACCCAAGCACTTACATCTTGGAAATGTGTAGGCACATCTACTGGCCTTGTAGCACATCTAATAACACCCCAAATAAACTTACCTAAACTACAATGAAAGAACATATGATCTAAACTTTCCAATTCATTACAGAAGCAACATTTACTATCTTTACCTTTCCAACCTCTTTTAATTAACACAACTTTTGTCAGGACACTATTGTGGAAAGCCAACCATAGAAAAATCTTTATTTTCAAAGGTATTTTAACCACCCAAACATCTCTATGTTGCCATTTAACAGCAGTCATTTTCAAAGCTAAATACATAGACCTCATAGAGAATTTCCCACTTTTTGTAAGAATCCATCTACACCTATCTTTGTCATCATTTAAATTAACATCAGCACACAAAAGCTGGAGTTCTTGCCACAGAGCAGCTGTCTCCCCCCCCACAAAATTCTACGAAATTTAATAACTCCCCAACCTTTAGAGAAAACATCAGCCACCATAATATCTCTATTCAGAGACAGATTGTATAACCTACTAAAATTTCTTTCAAGGCAATTGTTCCTATCCAAACGTCTTCCCAGAATCTAGTTCTTCTACCATTACCAATCACTTTCCTACAGAATTTGAAGAAAACATCTTTTACATTCATCAAGCTTTGCCAAAAATGGGACTGGCCAGGTTTCCTTTCACAAGCTGACAAGGTGTTTCTAATATATTTTTTCCTAATTAAAGTTTGCCACACACCTTCTTCATTTTCAATCCGCCATAGCCATTTACTCAGGAGACACATATTCATTACTTTGAGATCAACAACTCCCAAACCACCTAACTCTTTTGGTTGACACACCTTTTTCCAACTTACCAGATGATATTTTTTAGTATCCATACCTTCTTGCCAAAACAACCTTTTCATATAAAACTCCACTTTTTTACATACCCCTTTAGGTAACTCAAACATAGAAATCATATAATAAGGGACGTTGCTTAAACACCCCTTTAACAGAATTAAGCGCCCCCCATACGAATTTTGTTTCCCTGCCCAGGTATGTAATTTTTTCTCTACTTTCTCCTCTACACCACCCCAATTTTTTTACTCAACCTACTATGATGCACAGGCACCCCCAGATACTTGAAAGGTACACTACCAACGGCACAAGTAAAAATAGCAGAATAATCCTGTACCTTCTCTTTAGCTCTACCAAAACAATAAAGTTCACTTTTGTGAAAATTTATTTTCAAACCCGACAATTGTTCAAAAATGCACAGTATACTCTTCAAGTTTCTTGCACTTTCCAAACTATCTTGAAACATAAAAATCATATCATCCGCATATTGCAACATGCTAACACCTCCTTCTACTAAGTTCTCAGCTAGACCTTCTAACAGCCCGCAATCTACTGCATTGACAATTACAGTATTTAAAACATCTACAGTTGTATTAAAGAGAATTGGGGACAGGGGATCCCCTTGCCTCAACCCCTTCCTTGATTCAAAAAAAGGCCCTATCCTGTCATTAACCAACACAGCTACTTTACCATGCAATACCGAACTCATTACCAGATCCACAAATTTCCTAGGAAAACCTTTTTTCACCATTACTTCTTCAAGGAACTTCCAGTTTATTTTGTCATACGCTTTCTCAAAATCAACTTTAAAAAAAACACCATCTACTTTTTTCCTATGAATTTCATGCATAACTTCATGCAAAATCACTACCCCGTCCAAAATAAATCTTCCTTTGATAAAAGCTCTCTGTACCGGAGCTATTATTTTTTCAGCTACCAAACTGGCTCTATTATTAATTACTTTAGTGAATATTTTGAAAATAACATTCAAAAGGCAAATTGTCCTGTACTGTTGTATCATATTAGCTCCCTCACACTTGGGCAGCAAGGTCAGTATGCCATAATTAAGCCTGGACAAATTTAACCTACCATCATACCAGTTCTGAAAAAGTTCAAAAATATCTTTACTCACAATTGGCCAGAAATACTGGTAAAATTCTATCGGCAACCCATCAGGTCCAGGCGCTTTATTTTTTTTCATTTGGAAGACAACATTTTTTATTTCCTCTATTGTAAAAGCACACTCTAATTTCCCTCTATCATCGTCATTTAGAACATTAGACATAGTCAAATTCAACGAAACATTTCCTACTGAGTCACTAGGACCAAACAACTTTTTATAAAAAACAGTAGCATACTCTAAGATATTTTCATCCCCCTCAATAACCCCGTCTTCTTGCTGTAACATACTTATCCTATTTTTCCTCTTCCTGCCGCTAGCTTTACTCATAAAATAAGACGTAAGCGCATCTCCTTCCAAAATCTCTCTCTCTTTCGCTCTTTGGAACCACATTACCTCCTCTTCTCTATAAATCTTATGTAGTTGAGCATCTAGTTCTTTCCTTAACATATACTGATGGGGGATACTTTATAGGTAGGCCCATGGACCCGGAAAGTAGACCCGCCAAGACCAAGAAGGCCAAAGCCGAGTCGCACATCAAGTCACATGGGCCGGGCTGGAGACAAGCCGACCAAAGCCCATGACAAAGAAGGGACCCGTCAGGAAGGAGTCCAAGTATAGCCCGAAGTTCTAACTTGGAAGGCCAAGACCTAGAGTAGGACTCCGTGTCAAAATGTGACTCGGTGTGAGTTGTAAATCCAGGGACCCGGCCACCTTTATAAGGGGGGTCCTGGGCCTTAGATCGATAAGCTTTTAGAAACCCCAGAGTCGAGGACCTAGAATCAGCAACACCAGAGAGATCCATAATCGCCGACTCCCCAGATAGGATTCGGAACCTTGTAATCAAGAACTAGTCCAAGCAATAAAGCCGAAGCAGGAAGTAGGTCTTTACCTCGATCAAGAGGGGTCGAACCTGGGTAAATCCTTGTCCCTTGGCGAGATTAACAACTCCTACGAACTTCGATCGTCAATGGCCCCGCAACTCATCTTCCCCGAGGAAGAACTTGCCGTGACAACCCCACGACATATACTTATCAGAAGTCAAGCCTATGATTTCACTTTCTTGGTCTATCTCATCTATAGCCTGTATCAAATCTTTCCTATGTTTCTTGTAAAACCAAACGTAGTTCAAGTTCCATCCTTTCAAAGTTTTCCTTAGTTTTCTCTGTCTATTTTGCCATTTACTAATTCTATCTTTACCTAGGAAAAACGTCTGCCACACTTTATTAACTACTTCTACAAGATCATCTCTTACAAACCAACACAATTCAAACTTAAAAGGTCTCTCTATTTTTACTTGGTTCAGACCGAAATCTAACAGCAAAGGCGAATGATCCGACAATTCTCTAGTTAATAATTTAAGAAAACAGAGAGGAAACAACTTCTCCCAAGAATCAGAAACTAAAACTCTATCTAATTTTTTTAACGTGGGCATTACATGGTTATTCGACCAAGTATATCTTCTACCAGCCAACTCAATCTCTTGCATTTCCCAATGTTCAATGACAGCATTAAATAACTTGGACCATTTATTTAGCACATTATCTTTATTACATTCACTAGTTTTTCTAATTAAATTAAAATCCCCACCACAAATTAAAGGTAAGCCATTTCTATTTTGGAACACATGTACTAGTTCCACTAGAAAATTTTCTTTGTCTCTATTATGAGGTGTACCATAAATATTAACTATATTCCATCTCAAACCATTACTTTTATTTTGCACTACAGCTTTAGCATAAAAAACACCAACTTCAGATTCAATAACATCGTAAAAAAGAATTATTAACGCCTAGAAGCATACCCCCACCTTGACCAACTGAGGGTACAACTACCCAAGAAAAACATGCCTACCACTCATTTTACTAAGATCAGAGCTTAAAAAATTACTTTTTTTAGTTCCTGCAACCCTACAAAATGTAGTTTATTATCATTAATAGCATTCCTAATAAAAGATTTCTTAATATCTTCACCCACACCTCTAGGGTTCCAAAACATAGCAGCCATCAGAATAACTTGATACCATTATACATATGTCTTCCTCTACCTCTTCCTACAGGGATCCCTCTACCAAAACTCCTCCCTAAGGGGTTCCGTTTACTCATAATACTAGCAAGACCTCTAATGCATTCATCAAGTTCAGAATCATCATCATCCACACCCTCGTCCTCAGACGACAGGTCCTGGATATGATCTACAGCAGGAACTTTATTATTAAACATACCACCCATTTCCTCTTGACCATTTTTCTTACTGCTAGCATGGAATAAGTTATATCTTGCTCTTTCTAAATTCTGGATAGCCTCTACAGTATTAATAATTTCTTTATCATTGTTTCCTAGCTTTACACCTACTGCTTCAGCTATACTTTGCAGAGTATTATGTGCATCTAAAGACATAGGTAAATGAGTTTCAGTACCTGGAGCTTCCAGGTTCCTTATCATCGCCATGTTTGAGACTTTGTCCATTATGGTCCTATCATCTGCGAATCTTGGTGACCTCCTTCTGTTCTCGTCAACAATTCCTTCCTTGAACTTCCCCTTGGCCAGCAACTCCTGTCCATCACTCCCATTCCTAGGTGCCATTTTTTTATCCTGTAACACCTCAGCATAACAAGATTCTTGATCTTCCCCATTCTTTTCTTGAGAATCATCCTCCATTGGATATTTCTGAGCATATTCCATTTCAATTCTATTCCTCATGGCTTGAGTACTTTCAAATTCTTCCAATCTGGTACTATTGATGTCAATGCCTTCGTTTATTTCTTGTGAATCACCAATGTCCTCCTCCTGTTCAGTGGTAGCATCTAGCATTGCTACATCCTCAGCATACTTTTTGTTTATCTCCTCTACAGCAGCCCCAACATCTGTCTTATGTTTCTGTCTTTCACTTTGCAACTGTTTAGCTAGCATAACAGTCCTCAGGTGTATCTCCTCTCTTTTGTTTTGTAGATCCTGATCAGATGTATATTTCTCTCCCCTCTTATCATTTGCTGCCCTCTCTGTCTCCTCATTATTCCCAGAGAATTGCCCTTCACTTACTGACAAGTTTCTCATTTTGTTGAACTCTCTTTCCCTGTCTCTCTTGTTGGGGGTATGATTATTTGCCTGATCTTGTCCCTCTATCAGCACCCCATCCTTCAAATACCCACCTTGCTCAACTATCTCTTCAACCTCAAAGTAGATATAATATACATAAGGATCCTCTGTTAATTCCACCACAGCTGGTATCTTCTTAGGATTCTTGACCCCAACCTTGACCCTAATTATTTCACTCTGTCCATATCCCACCATATCTACATCTTGCACCGTTCCCAGCATAGAAGCTATCTCAGAAAATCCATCTTTATGTAGCATGGTGGGAGGCACACCAGAAATCTTCACCCAAACTGAGAACAGCTTGAACTTTGCTAGAGATGCATTATCCAGCTTGACAACTTTTACAATCACTTTTGTCCCCTTCAATCCAAATTGTGGGTATTCAGACAACTCTTGCAGCCTAGCTGGGGACTGAAATTTGAGGGAAACAACATTTTCCCCACATTCCTTTGCCTGCCATTTACCTCCTCCAGGGAATTGAGACTCAAAAGCTTTGGACAATTGCTCTGCATTTATCTTTCCATCCAAAACCTGCACCAGACCTGTAACCACTGTGTTGCTAAACCCCTCCACCTTCCTTCCTGTCTGTGCTACTAGAAGTTGAAGCCCATTTGCACCACACCCAGCTAATTTCAGTACTGGGAAGGGCTTGTTCAACATCCCACACCGTTCTGATATGTGAGCGTTTACCTTTCTACAGTTAATACAGAACAGTTCAACCTTGCATTCCTTAACTAGATGCCTTGGCTCATTGCACCTGAAACAGTTAGCAAGCTTAGACCCAGCAGAATCAATTTGATCTACAACCTTCCCCATCTTAGCATCCCCTTCAGATTTTGAACCTTGCGCACTGCCTGTCGAACCAGCACTGTTTGTTCTCTGCACATGACCTAGCTTCTGCTTGCTATTACCTCCAAAACCCCCTCTACCACCCCTCCCATGCATAGATTGTTGCTGAAAATTCTGTTGCTGAAAATTCTGATTGAAACCCCCCTCTGAGAACGGCCCTCACCAGTGATTCTGATCCAGAGGAAACATACCAGGCGCAGACGGATTGAAGTTGGGGTTGGAATTGAAGTTCCCTTGTTGTGGATTGGTTCCAAAACCGGGGCCAAAGGCTTGGAAACCACCTGCATCAGGAAACTGCGGTGGTACATTGCCACGGCCTTCTCCCCAATTTGTCTGCCAATTCCCTCTCCCTCCCCCATCCGCACCATAGCCACCTCCCCGTACTCCCCTCCAATCTCCTCGCCCCCCTCCAGCCATCTCCTCCACAACACGACCAGGCGAGAACAGCTCCGCCGCCTCCTCAGTCGCAGGTGGGCGAACCTCTCGATCCTCTCTTGTTCTAGGGTTTGCGTCCACCCACAGACCACACAATATCTCCCGGACCGAACCTAGCGGTTCCGGTACAATTTCATGTCGCAAGCCCATTGGGCCTCTTTTAGATGGTAACCCATTAGGCCTCCTCCATTTTTTTTCCTGAATTCTTTGTGACGTCATCAATGGCAGAAATCCTCCCTCCTCCGTTCTTCTCCATAGCTTCCGCAATTACTTGACCAATTGACGGAGCAGGGGGAATCGGAGGAAGTTTTACCCACGGAGTCGCCCCAAAAGGTGTAGCCCTCTTCATCGGAGAAGCAACGACGGCGCCAGGCACCCATTTGGTCCACACGGCTCGCCGTATTTCAATTGGCATCACCGTCGGTAGAACCACCTTGTGCGGCCGGAGAAAATGCATCTCATCGCAACCGGAATCACTACCATCCCCTATCTCATCAGCATCAGATTCCTCCTCTACTGCCCACCAAAACTTCCCGAATCCAAATCCCTTCTCGCTTGAGATTCCCCTGCTTCCAATGTCGGACTCCTCCGCAATTCCTCTGCTCGCAGCCTCTTCGTCAGACCCTCCTCTCGACCCTCGCTGCTCGGCTCCGCCATGGCCCTGCGCTCCTCGTCGGGGGCGCGCCGTGCCTGCGTCGCCCCGTGCCCGCCCCTTTCCATCCGCTCCTCCTTGTAACGCCCCGACCCCGGAATTATACAGAGAGGCTATGTATTCGACACAACCATCAATGTATAAGACAAAGATCGAGACTTGTGGAACAGAACTGGCACAAAGCATGACTCTACGACACAAAACATATAGCAACTCATATAATGAGAAGAATACAAATATTACAAGCAAAAGGATCACAGATCCAACAAGTCAACAAGCGGAAGCGGGTAGTGTTGTCTAACAACAAGAAGCAAAATATGGCCTAAGAGGCCTACAAATAAACATCACCCAAGCCAGCTTGTTCCACGGTCCCAAGCTGCCACCTGGGAACCCCAGACTAGTAGTCGACGTCAACGAAGAAACCACCTAGTCGCTCGGTGTCGTCCTCCTCTGAAATACAAAATCATATAGGCAGCAAAGAGAGACTGAGTACGATGTACTCGCAAGTTTAGTAGGGCGATATAGGCCCAATGACTGACGGAGGCTCTAAAGCTGTATATGTAGTTCTTTTGCATAAAGCTAACTTTCATAAACCAAAACTTAAAAGACACATGGCATTCGTCTACTCAGAATATTTTTATAAAGGGGGTAAGAGAGTATCATTACCATCTTCGGTTCTCGGCGAACCGACTTGCAACCATCACCACTCATCTCACACAAAGGCACTCCCTCGACTCACCCTCGAGGAAATGAACCTTTATCACAATTTTATTAATGCAACCTCTAGCTGCCATATCAATTAGGTTAAAGTTGTCTATGATCTTATATCCGATACCAAGAATGTCCATAACCGTGGACACGGCTTTTCGAAAAGATTAAACCCTGCAGGGGTGTACTAATTTACCCATTGGTACCGTCCGGCTCACCTAGTTGGCCCTCTTCCGGGGAAGGCCGGCAAGCAGGCGCGGTTAAACCTTTACCTCGCGTGAGACTATCCAAGAGTCATCAGTGGCCACAGGGCAAGTTTACCCAGCCTCAGCCCCTGCCCCATCGCCACTTCCTAACACCACCATCCTCATCATCCTTTTTCCGCTCACACACACGGCAAATGGAAATAGCAAACTAGAGGACCCTTGGATACGCCCGCACAAGTTATTCAGTTAGTAAGGCGCCCATACACCCACCAATGGCAGCACGCTCGTCTTGGTTCAAGAGGTAAAGAACTCGCACCTAGGGGCTAGAGTGAGGCAAAACACCATCCCCGATGGCAACTCACCCAAGCCGTCTTAGCATTTTAATTTAGCATCACATTCATCCACCATGTCCGCATCATTCCATCTTCAACAACAATTATGGAAATAAACAACGGACACAACTAGTATTGCAACTAAGCATGTCTAAGCATGGATAAGCATATAACCGACAATTATAATTCGTATCCGGCCAACACATCAACACTAGGGTTCATAGGTAGGGATACATGTGATTGGCTCGGGGAAGAGACATGCATTCATAGGATTCTATGTTTACCAAAAGAGACCTTTGAACCGCATGCAATATTATGGTGGATAAAATAATTTGATCAAAACATAGGATGCTAGATGCCAAGAAGTTTAGGTTATCTCTTGCCTTGCTGCCGGGTAGCGTAGTATTGCTCGTCGGGGTAGGAGAGGGAACCCTCGACTCCGGAATCTATCGATACCCAAAAGAAAAGGCAAAGAACACATAAATCACACGAACTCAAGATGCAATGCTCAATCACATGATGACATGTCAAGTTGATGCAAAGATATCATTATATAAATTAAAAGCAAATTTAAATGAGGAGCCAAATAATTAGTGCGATTATTTGGAACCAACCCCATATTTATCTTAGTGGCCACATTCTTTATAAAATATGAAATTATTATAGCGGTGGCTCATATATGCATGAACATGACAAGAATGGATAGGTTTCGTTCTTCCGATCATTTTGGTATTTTATTTGTAATTTTCGGAGTACCGATGATTAAATAGTGAATTAAATAATTATTCAAATTTAATTCATTTAATCATTTATGAATAACATCAAATAATTATTTGTGATCATGATGTAATATTAGCATGGTTTGATAGCAATTAGAGTGTTGATCACATTGATATTTTATTCTCCAATTTTGGTTAATTATTTCACGAGTTATGAATTTTCCCGATTTGGTATTATTTAACCCATTTTAGCAATTCATATGTGAACAGCAAGAAAATAAACTCAAGAGATGGTTTCAACTTCTCTAACAGCTAGAGTTTGTCTTCCTGAGCAATTTGGTATTTAATTTGCTATTTTTGAGTCATTATTTGAAAAGATATGAATTGTTTTAATTTGCTTTTATTTTCCAAAAGGAAAATCAAATACCAGACAGGCCGGCCTCAAGCCGGCCAGGCCGGGAGGCAGGCCGGGCACCAGCCCGAGTGGCCCGGCCTTTGGCCAGCCCAGGCTGGGCTCCCAGGCCGGGAGGGTGGACGAACGGTCCGGCCCGTGGCCGGCCCAGGTCGAACGCGAGGCCGGGTCCAGGCCGGGGGGGGAGACCAGGCCAGGCACGCATGATGGCGATGACGCGGCGGTGACCGACGACGACCGGCGGCGGTCGACGACGCGATAGAGGGGAAGAGGCGCGGGAAAGAGCAATAGGCGCTAGAGGAGAGAGAGGCGAGTCGAGGGGAGCGGTGGGACGGACCAAAAGGTCACCGGAGCGTGGCCGGCATCCATGTCCGCGGCGGAGCGGCATGGTTGATCATGACGGCGACGAACCAGAGCGAGGGAAGAGAGGAGGAGGGAACGGGGAGATGCGTAGGCTCACCAGGAACGCGAAAAACTCGACGGCGAGGAGTGGGGAGGCCGGACGGCGACAAATCAGTCTCGGACGCGGCGGCCGGAGGCGGGGAAGGACGGCGGCCGCGGTCGTGGTAGAGGGCGTCCTGTCCCGATTTAGCCGGCGGGGAGGTGCAGCACTCCAAGGCGGTGATGATGGCGCCGTCGGCCGGAGCTCGGGTGGCCGGACTCGATGGCGTGCGTGACGGCAGCGCGACGGCAGTGGCCCGGTTAGGGTTTCCCGCGTGAGAGAAGAAAGAGAGAGGGCATGGGGGAGTGAGGAGGGGAGGAGCACGGCGCAAGGGGGGCCTCCTTGACTGCTAGGGGAGAAAGGGGGGGCCGGCAGAGGCAGCCACGGCGACGGGCGGTCGTGGCGCCAGTGATGCTCCTGTGCGCCACAGTGAAGAGGGAGAGAGGCGATGGCAGGGGGGACCCACCGGTCAGAAATTTAAACATTTCCCCTTTTCTTTTCCTTTTAATTGAAACCAGCAGCCTTTTCTATTTAATTGGGGCATCAACACATTTTTATAAAATGTGCAAAAATTCATATAGGCTCCTTTTGACCTCTAGGTTCTCCACAAAAATTGGTGAGGTAAAATAAAATGTTTTACACCACATTTGTTCATAGGGTTTAGTTATAGTCATTTTTGATAGTTTCCAAAATTCCTTTATTTAAAGTATTTAAACATTTCCAAAAATAATGAAAATATTTATGGAGGCCCATATAAAAATATTGAAGCTCCCCATGATTTTAGTTTGAATTTTTGGAAAACTTAACTTGGTTCCAAAATTATAGTTTGTAATGTACCAAAATGAATTCTCAATTTTATATCCTTGCTTGTCAATAATTGAATTTTGGCAATTGATTATAAAAGTAACTTGGAACTTCCTAAACAATTTGGAAATTCAAAAATAAGGTATCTTGCCAAATTGAGCTTTGCATTTGGATTGGGATTTTTGGGGAAGGGT
The DNA here is from genome assembly GCA_012064385.1 of Puccinellia tenuiflora. Taxonomy (NCBI): domain Eukaryota; kingdom Viridiplantae; phylum Streptophyta; class Magnoliopsida; order Poales; family Poaceae; genus Puccinellia; species Puccinellia tenuiflora. The sequence goes on from QRDG01001945.1 coordinate 214,035, forward strand.
TTTGTTTCCCTTTTTATGTCCTCAAGTGTTGCTTTATTTATAATTAGCAATATAAATATGAATGCCATGATGAAATGCAACACAAAAAGCGAAAATTTGGCCCATATTTTAGAGTACCAAATCTGGGCTGTTACACTCCTCCATCCTCTCCCGCTGCTCCCGAGTCAGCGCTCCCGCTCGACGGAGTAGCCCCGGCGAAGTGGTGGCGAGATCGGAGTGGGGTGGTGGGAATCGCCATCGGCCCTCGGGCTGCTGGACCTGGACGTATGGTCACCATATAGCTGAATCCATGCACCGTACTCCCTCCACCCGGTTAAACTAAAACCATTCTCAGGTTTACACAACAAACACACGCCATGGGCAGTGCCCGAGCTCGAGGAGCGTGTTGACGTGGTCGAGTCCCGAACGATGCCAGACGGAAGTCACATTTGTCCATGCTAATGCCGCTGAACTAGAGAGGAGAGTAGGAGGAGATCAATTTCACTAGAGAGAAAATCACCGAAGAATGATATGACACATATGGTTCCGTCGTGTGGGCTCAAATCAACAACCCGGATTTGACCTGTCAGTGAAATTCCGAATCAAATGGGCTTAAGGTTCAGAATAGATCGGGATTCGAAAGTTGCTGAATTTGAAGATTGAAAGTTTGAGATTCAATTTAGCTAAGCTCTACAAATTCAAGGTTTAATTTAGACTCTTTCCAAACGGAAAGGAGAACAATTACTTCTGCCAACAAACTCGTTCAAGTACATATACTCCGCAGCTCAAAAAATAAAAGGAAAACTGGAGATGGGCGACCACTCCACAAGCACGAAACACGCCTGCACTCCACCACTCCACCGGTAGCCAAGCTCCAGCTCCATGCCCGAATGCCTCGCATCGACTCCACCGCGCCCCTCTCACCGCTCCTCCTCCACCACCTCCACCACCTCCACCGCTCCTCCCTCATCGCCGACTTCGCGGCCGCAACGAAGCGCGTCAGAGCCGGAAAGCTCAGCCCTGTAGATGCACACAGGCTGTTCGACGAATTGCCACGCCAGGCCACCCCGGTCCCAGAGCACTCCCTGAACGACTTCCTGGCCGCCCTCGCCCGTGCATCGCCCTCCGCCGCCTGCAGAGACGGCCCCGCCCTCGCCATCGCCCTCTTCAAGCGCATCTGCCGGGAAGAAGCCGCCGGTCCGCAGGTGGCTCCTTTCACAGATCGCACCTACCGCATCCTCGTGGAATGCTGCTGCCAGGCGCGTCGCCCGGACCTCGCGCTAGCCTTCTTCAGCCGCTTTCTCCGGAAGGGCTTGAGCTCAGACGAGGTTGTCGCCAACACCCTCCTCCGCTGCCTCTCAACCTCACCCGCCTCGCCACCATCAGAATTCTGGTCTCCCATCGCCGCGTTTTCAAAAGCCACGGAGCGTGTCCGAGCTGGGATGCTCAGCCCAGAAGACGCACACCACATGTTCGACAAATTGCTGCGGCAGGCCATCCCGGTCCCAGGGCGATTCCTGAATGCCTTCCTTGCCGCGCTCGCCCGTGCACCGGCCTCCGACGCCTGCAGAGATGGCCCCGTGCTCGCTGTGGCTCTCTTCAACCGCATGTACCAGGAAGAAGAAGGCCCGCAGGTGGCGCCTATTTCAATCCACACCTACAATATCCTTATGGACTGTTGTTGTCACGCACGTCGCCCAGACCTAGGGCTCGCCATCTTCAGCCGCCTCCTCAAGACGGGTCTGAAGACAAACCAGATCACCGCCAGCACCTTCCTCAAGTGCCTCTGCTACGCAAAACGCACAGATGAGGCCGTGAACGTGCTGCTTCATAGGATGTCCGAGCTTGGCTGCGCACCTAATGCCTTCTCATACTCCATTGTTCTGAAGGGCTTATGTGACGATGGCAGGAGCCAACAGGCGCATGAACTTCTGCAGATGGCGGTGAAAGAAGGAGCTGCCTGCTCCCTCGACGTGGTGGCATATACCACGGCCATCCACGGCTTCTTGAAGGAACGCAAAGTAAGCAAGGCGTGCGATTTACTCAATGAAATGATGCAGCAAGGGGTTGTGCCCAATGTGGTGACATATACCTCGATTATCGATGCGTTGTGCAAGGCCGGAGCAATGGACAAGGCAGAGTCGTTCCTTCGGCAGATGGTCGATGATGGTGTTGAACCAAATAAAGTGACATATAATACCATGATTCGTGGATACTCCTCTTTGGGCCAGTGGAAAGAGGCAGATAAAATGTTTGGAGAAATGATAAGCCGTGGTCTTATACCAAATATTGTTACTTGAACTAGTTAGTTATTTCCCTTTGCAAGCATGAATGACACAGTGAAGCTGCAGGTATATTTGATTCCATGGCTGCCAAGGGCCACAAACCTGATATCTTCATGTACTCTGTTCTGCTGCGCGGGTATGCCACTAAAGGATGCTTTGTTGATATGATTAATCTCTTCAATGAGGCAATTACCATGTTCTCGACATATTAGTTGACGCATATTCTAAATGTGGTATGATGGATGAAGCTATTCTCATAGTTACTGAAATCCCGGAGCATGGAGTGAGTCGTGATGTATTCAACTGTTCTAGTGTAATAGCTAGCAGAATGGTAGGCTGGCTGGTTCTGTGGCCAAACTGAGTAGTTTATACAATGCATATGAGCTTGAACCCTCAGAATGTACAGTTGTTAGCATTTTTTTTTTTTGCATGGATACAGTTGTTAGCTAGCAGAATGGTAATGCACGGAGTGAATCCTGATGTATTCAACTGTTGTAGTGTAATAGTAGCTAGCAGAATGGTAATAGCTATAACTGAGTAGTTGATACAATGCTCAGAATGTACAGTTGCGTTGTTGCTCGCCATAAGGCACCCCTACAGTCCTACTGGTATCAGAAATGTGATTTCCTGCTTGTAGAAAGTCAGTTGTTCACTCTTGTAGAAACTTTAATCTTTTCTTTCATTTCCATTTCTTTTGAAAATTAGGCACTACCAGATATACAAGTAATCGACGTGTACAATTACCACGGTCAGAAGAATCTGCATGACCTTACTAGTGTAAACCCATTACAATTGTAATTCCAATGCCATTTACACAGTGCACTTTTTTTGTATGCTGCTTAACCAGTCAGAGAAATCAAAAGTTTGTCAATCTCTGTATTAGGATCCTCGTGTCCCATTGTAGAACTGTGACAAGGTTGCACATAATCCAGTATTTTTAATCTCTGAATTCAGTGCCGTTCAGAGTGGCTCCTAGTGTGTAAAAGAATCTGATTTTTCTTTTACTGTAGACGTTGAGACGTGCATGCTGGCATTTGCCTAAAACCTAGAATGACCTAGAAATATGTAAATACCATAATACTTTTTTCAGGAATATTTACTATATGCTTAGGAATTCCACACTCTTGCTTGGCTGGATACGAAAATTAGCACATGATAACCGAAATTTGCGTAATAAAAAGGATAAAAAATTGTTTATGCAAATCAAACTCAGCTTAGGGCCGTATTCCAAATGCAGCTAAAAAAGAACAAAAAAAAAAGAGGAATACTGGAGACCACTGCAGAGTGCATGCAGAGGCAGAGAGCACGAACCACAAACCACGCCTGTACTCCACCAGTGGAGAAGACGAGAGCCACGCCTGATGACCCACATCGACTCCACCGCGCCGCTGTCCCAGCTCCTCCTCCAACGCCTCCGCTGCCATCGCTCCTCCACCTCGCCGCCGTCAGCCTTCTGGTCCCCGATCGCCGCTTTTGCCGCGGCCACGGAGCGCGTCCGAGCCGGGACGCTCGGTCCTGAAGACGCACACCACCTGTTCGACGAATTGCTGTGCCAGACCATCCCGGTCCCGCAGCGCTTCCTGAACGGCTTCCTGGCCGCGCTCGCCGATGCACCGGCCTCGGACGCCTGCAGACACGGCCCCGCACTCGCCGTGGCTCTCGTCAACCGCGTCCGCCGAGAAGAAGGCGGCCATCGGCTGGCACCCTTCTCAGTCCACACCTACAACATCCTTATGGACTCCTGTTGTCACGCACGTCGCCCAGACCTAGGGCTCGCCATCTTCAGCCGCCTCCTCAAGACGGGTCTGAAGACAAACCAGATCACCGCCAGCACCTTCCTCAAGTGCCTCTGCTACGCAAAACGCACAGATGAGGCCGTGAACGTGCTGCTTCATAGGATGTCCGAGCTTGGCTGCGCACCTAATGCCTTCTCATACTCTATTGTTCTGAAGGGCTTATGTGACGATGGCAGGAGCCAACAGGCGCATGAACTTCTGCAGATGGCGGTGAAAGAAGGAGCTGCCTGCTCCCTCGATGTGGTGGCATATACCACGGTAATCGACGGCTTCTTGAAGGAATGCGAAGTAAGCAAGGCGTGCAATCTATTCCATGAAATGGTGCAGCAAGGGGTTGCGCCCAATGTGGTGACTTATACCTCGATTATTGATGCACGGTGCAAGGCCGGAGCAATGGACAAGGCAGAGTTCGTCCTTCGGCAGATGGTTGATAATGGCGTACAACCAAATAAAGTGACATATAATACCATGATCCATGGTTACTCCTCTCTGGGCCGGTCGAAAGAGGCAGATAAAATGTTTGGAGAAATGATAACCCGTGGTCTTGTACCAAATATCCTTCCTTCAACTCGTTAATCACTTCTCTTTGCAAGCACGGAAGACGCAGGAATTTTTCATTCCATGACTGCCAAGCGCCACAAACCTGATTTCTTCACGTACTCTATTCTGCTTCATGGGTATGCCACTAAAGGAGGCTTTCTTGATATGATTAATTACTTTAATCAGCCAGTTGCCATCTTCTCAACATATTGATTGATGCATATTCTAAATGTGGAATGATGGTTGAAGCTATTCTCTATATTTTCTGATATGCCGGAGCACGGAATGGGTCCTGATGCATTCAACTATTCCACTGTAATAGCTTGCAGAATGGTAGGCTGTCTGGTTCTACGGACAAATTCAGTCAGATGTTTGCTATGGGGGTACAACCAAACACAGCTGTTTATCAGTTTTGCCAGATGGTGAACGGAGGTATTTCTTGTCCTCATGTGTGTGTTCTTCAGTTCAATAATTAATAATCTATGGAAGGAAGGAAAGATTATGGATTCACTCGATATCTTTGACTTGGTTATACACATTGTTGAGAGGCTTGATGTATTATGCATAGTCGGCAATATAGAGAAAGCATTTGGAGATTTTTTGGGGCAGATGGTAAAGAAAAATTTACAGTGATGTTGAGATGCAATACAGATAATGGAGAACCCTGGAACTGGTTACATAATTTTGGAGGTTGGTTGCTCCTTCTGCTTTCTAAACGTGGCATGTTTGTTCATTTGTTTGTGGGCCAATCCCTTGAGAAACCAATATATTTTCTTATCTGGTTGCAGGATGAGTACTTTCTTGATTGAAGTAGAGTAAGATTTTAACATATGTGCTTATGTTCTCCATGTCAAGTATCGAAATTCGTTCTTGTCACTGCAATATTAGTACAGGAAACGTGTATTTG